>CAJHQQ010003061.1:0-51907 GCA_905132885.1 Moricandia moricandioides
GCACACTCAACAGTCCAAAGAAAGGAAACCAAAGAGAAAAAACAGAAAAAGATAGCATGGGAATAAGCTACACACCGTCGATGCAAGATTGAGGACCTCAAGCAACAGGGATCTGTTCATCGATACGCCCACTTCAAAGAAGTCTCACAACACCTCACCAGACATGCAGTTGTAGAATCACACAACAAAAGAGAGCAAAGAGCAGGAATTTTTCCGGTGCAGACAAAGGAGATCGAACGGGAAGAACGAAGAAGCTATTGGCCGGATAGGTTAAAGAGGATTTTTTCGAGGTTTTTCCGCTTTATTGTTTGATTTCTTCCACTGAGAAATACCATGACAACGAACTATCATTTTTTGTATTGATGCATTTCTATTAGTTAATACAAAGAATGTTTCATTACTGGTTAACCAAACATGTAAACATCAAAGATAAACAAATCAATTGAATACAATAAAACTAACAATTAATTAATGACTTTTTGATAAAAATATGTACGACAGGTTTGTAAATATTGCATGTGGATTTATATAACGCAACCATCTTTACTACATTGTCAGAGATGTTCGTATATGTCTTATTCAGAGATTTACTGTATAGTTTATCGTTTTTATCTAAAAATAGAATTTAATTAAACTCTTCCTCCTCAAAAATGTTGTATTATAAGAACTTACAGTTACAAACCACAAATGAGCAACTGTGACATGAAGAGTTTATCAATATATCATTTGATACAGCCCTCGGTGCTGAAACATCTATATCTATCTATATGAATAAGTAAGAACATTCTTTTTCCCTTATTAGTGTCACTTAATCAACTGAGAGACAAGCATGACATGTCAACAAAATTTTAAAATATATCTTGTTTGTTCCATTATTGTCTTACTGTTTATATTACATCTATTAACAAATCATTATATAATCGATAGAAATTAGTTTATTTTAATTCAATTAATGTTTGACATCTAAGAAAAAGTTTAACACAAACTATATAATAAGTCAAAAACACATTAACTTTTAAAAAATCATAAAAATAAAATATAGATAGATGTAGGATTTGCACCAACGAAAATAATAAAAAAATATTTACCTATAATTTTACTTATTTTCCTGATCATCTCTCGAATAAAAAAAATATTGAAACAACAACGAAGAATTAAAAATAATAGATTTTATATAGTTCAGCTTTGGGGATAGAAAATAACAAAATATAATAACTAATGCAATAAACATTAAAAATACATATTATAATTTAGCTTGGTGAATAACTAAGTCAGAAAATAATAATTTAGTGAAAATACATAACATAATTTACTAATAATCACTAAATAACTTAATAAAAGACTAGATCTATTTTTGTTATTTATTTTAAAGTTTTATTAAACTCATACCATGGAAAATCAATGATTTATCTAAGAGAAGTTGTGATTTGTTTTTACTTTGGTCACCAAACTCGAACTTAAAATTTTCTTAGAAATAATAAAAACTAAATAAAATAAATATATATATATATATATATATATATCAAAAAAATTTCAGAAAACAAAATTTAGGTATAATAATACATAACAAATCAAATAAGTAACATATGTACAAAAAAAAAATTGTTTCCATGATATAAACAAGATATTAAGTTACTGTAATTTACATAATTATTAATTTTTATCAAAATAAAGTTACAGAATAAATTCCAAAAAAAATCTTTATGCATATATATTTAATAATGATATACAAAAAAATTACTATATCTGATTGATAATTAACGATATTTTGATTTTTTGATATTTTAAATATAAAATATTTTAAGATTTTTAAATTAATTTTAACTTTATCAAAAAAATTTCAACCAATTATATTTAGTATTCTTATGATTGGTTGAATCATTTTAATATATATTGGTTATGATTATTTTGTAAAAAAGTAAGTTTCTTAAGTTTCATACTTTTAGATATAAAATCTTACATTATGAAACAGAGAAGATATATAATTGCTTAATCCAAATGAGATACTCTATCCAAAACAACCTGACAAGAACATAAATTAAACTAGATGATCTAAAATAAAATAAAAAATAGATCACACCATTTACACTGTAAAAATAATTAAGAACATAGCCTATTATAACTACTTCAACAGTCAAATTAGAAATATAGCTATTTGCAACTAGAGTGAGGTTAAATATTTTGAAATCAAACAATTTTAATTGAAAGGGAAATGAAAATTAAATAGTAGTAATCACGAAATAAATTAAAAACACATTATAAACAAAATACATATACTTCCGCGCGAAACGCGTACCAACCACGAGTAAGTAACATATATATATTGACACAATGAGTTTGCATCAAAATTAAAAAATAGGACGATCCTTCCAATTTCCGTCTTCTCTTTTCTCATTAAGTTTTTTTTTCTTTGAAAGTCTCACCTCTCCGGTTCGGTCGCTGTTAATCGACTGTGAACGGTGTCTTTCCTTTCTTTTACTTTTCTTCTTCACTCCGCATTTCTTTCCTTGGTGAAATGATGTTTTCTATAGATCTGGTGGCATAACTTTGTTGTTGTCAGAAGTGGTGGCTTTGTATTTGGTGGGGGTTGGAAGGGATGCCGTTTTGCGTATCTGGACCTAGGAAGACATGGTCTGATGCTTCCTCCAGGGTCGTCGTGAATGGGGTTCAGATCCGAGTTCTTTCTTCCAGTGTAAGTGGGGGGAACCGTCCGCTGGAGTCCGGCCATTTGGTCGTTTCTTCTAATGTGAAGTTCGGCTCTGTGTGAGGGGACTTAGGGTTGCATGAAACACTAATATTCTAGTAAACGCTCGGTTTTAAGGGTGGACAAGGGTCTTAAACAAAGACCCGATGGCGGCTGACTACAACGATGGTCCATGACCGGATCTGCTCCATAATCTCCTTTTCGGTTTCTACAGCTTGGTGCTTCTTTCGTGATTTGTTTCTCACCTAGATGGTGGAAACTCTCCTGGTGGTCTCTGGTTTGGGTTCGTCATGGAGTGGCTTTTCTGGCGTTACTGGTGGCTTTGTCGTTTGTTCAAGGTAGCATGGGTGGTCATTTTAGGGTTATCTCTATTTTGAACCGGTTTTGAGTAGATTTAGGGTTTTTCATTACTAATTGTGTCCATTGGACTTTTGATTTGTACATTGTATTTTTTCCTTTATGTTCATTTTACATACCAAAAAATTAATACAAAAACTTTTAAGAACAATGTAATATATATATATATATATAGATATATATTATAGTAGAATAGACTTACATCTCTCCACAACGCACCACATCATAAATAAGGAAAGGGCAAATGAGGACATGTGGCAGCATATAAGAAACTCATTGATTTTGATTTTTGTTTTGCTTCTCTTCTTATTGAAATTGATTTGGGCGGGATCGACGCAAGATTATTGCCATAGATAGACTGTCATTCCATGTCAACAAGCGAAAGCTGAGACATCGGACTTAGTCAATAGATTAGACTCACAACTAGAGCTGGTCGCTTTTACATTAGATATCGGAGTTTTATGATTAATACCGTTAGCTTCTATCCTCTATAATCCACTTGCCTTAAACCGTAGATCTAGCTATTTATTATTATTGTTTACTTATCAATCAATCAATTATCTGCTTAGTTTATTTACTTTTAATCGCAACTGTATTGAGTTTATTGTGTGCTCATGCTCCTTGTGGATTCGATCCCTAAATACTACAATTTGACCTCTCTTGGCAAGAGTAGTTCGTGGGGTTAATTTGATAGAGTTTGCATTGAAATACATAAAAACCCTCCTATCAAATTTGGCGTCGTTGCTGGGGAGCGAGGATTCGCCATTAGACTCAATTTTTTTGATTTAGTCTAGGTACTTTTCTGTATTAGTTTACTTACATAAAAAAAATTCTTGTGCTTCAGGTACATACATATTAGTACCATGAAGCAATGAGGAGAGGATTTTTGGTACTTCAAAAAAGGAACCTGCTGATTCGCGCACGATCCATAAGTCTACGAGGGCAGTCGGCACCCTCCAATAAGTGATCGCTAGCAAAGAGAAGCGAGCATCGATTGACACCAATACTTCACCATCGACCGATACTAACATCATGATATCAATCGACACCCACACTTCACCGTCGATCGATACTACTTGCAGGAAGACAGAGAATGTTGAACTTCTCATACTTGAAGCTGATGAGAATGAGATCTTACGAGACGAAGAAGGTCGCCTTCGCAGTATTACAAGAAAATTGACTAATGCACATGGTGTTGTGATCCCTGATGTCATTGTTGTTGCTGAGATAAATGATTTCCAGATGAGCCGGGAATGGTATGATTGGGCAGCTCATAACTCTTTTCAGGGTTTTCCTCATAAAAGTCCGAAGTAACACATCGAAGAACTTGTGGATCTAGTCTTAAGGAGCGAGCATAATGAAGTGTCTGAATACCACATGCTCTGCAAGATCTTCCCCTATTCTATCTCTGGGAATGATTTAAAAAGTTCTTAGTTCATGTATTATTATTGATAAACTTAACATAATATTGATTAAAGTAACTTAATAATCAGATAGGTTATTTTTGGATCCACTAAAATTATTAAAATATTGGTTAAATGTGGTAGACAGATGAGAAGTTCCTTGATCTTGATGTTATGTAGCCATTTTCTGTAAAATCCGTATTTATTCAGCTTGGAAATATGCATGAATATTGGTATGTCGGGTCCCAATAATAATATCAATGTGCTGGAATCTTCTCATCTTTTCTCCAATCTTGCTCAAGGTATTGCTCCCCCTGCTCAGTATGTCATTCAAAAAAAATAATATAGTATGAGTTATTATTTGGCTGATGGAATATATCCAAAATGGTGTACCATAGTGTAAACTATTCAAGAGCCAATAGGTCCTATAAATAAATATTTTGGTATGCAACAAGAAGCATCCATAAAAGATGTTGAACGTGTTTTGGAGTTCGCCAATCACGTTTTGCTATTGTGAAAGACCCGTTTGGTTTTGGAAAAGGATGTGATTCATGACATAATGTTTACTTGTGTAATTTTACACAACATGATAATTGAAGATGAGCGTGATCTCGATGCACCAATTATAGTTGGAAGAGAAGTTTCACCTTTGAAAGTTGAAATAGCTGGCGACGAAACTATCCGATTCAAAAAGTTTTTGAGTTGGTCTGGACAAATCAAGAATAAAAAAGCTCATTTTTCTCTTTGAAATGCGTTGATTGATTATTGTTTAAGTAAAATTCCACTATTACTTGTATGTTGTTATGTATTTTTACTAATGTAATAAATATTTGCTTTATAAAGTAAAGTTTGGTTAAATTGTAGAATTTTAAAATAAATGAGTATAATATAAAATCTTATCAAATAAAAGTTGTTATTAGCAATAAATGAAAGTTGAAAATAACCATTGGCAAATCTTTCATTTTGAATTTACTTCATTTTATAGAAATAATGAGACAAACCATTAAAAATGGTCTTACAGAGACTTATGTGGTGCTCACCAATGCGGATGTCATAAGCAGTATATTAACGAATAAAGCAAAGGGAAATCTTTTAAATAGACATTTTAAAGTTTTGTCACAAAATAGACTTTAAAAAAGATCAAAACAGAATTTTTTATTTTGAAACTTTAATATATATATATATATATATATATATTTTAATTCTCAACTTCACTTCCAAAACCGCAGCTCATAACTTTAAACGCTAAGTATATATTAGTTAACCCAATGAATATAAATATAAATTTACACTTTTTAGTAAAATTTATTCTTGTCATTTTTGTTCTTGAAAGTTTTTTAGTAACAAATTTTTTTTTAGGTTTATGCTAAAGTATTTCTCTAAATAAAACGTAGATATATGGAGCTATACAAACTCTTTTTTTTTTTGCAGTATTCAAACCACGTGTTGAGTTTATTATTGATTGATGCTTTGTAACGAAAATGATCTCCAACATTCTCTACTTTCATATGTTATAAGTTATATAAAAACAAATAAAATTAAAATATCAAACTTTTATTTATAAAAAGTAATTATTTCCGCCTACTTAGTTATGTTAAAAGAAGGAATGTAAGATATCGATTTTCTAGAAGATATCAAAATTATACGAAGCATAGGGTAATTGTCTTAACTATATGGAGCCTGTCGGTCCATTAATATAAAAAAACTAAGAGATGATGTATAACTATAAACTTTCATTAAATGATCGTTTTCTTATGGTTTTTGACTTTTTGTTAATTGACTGATACTGTATATATGTGCGTTTCCTTACCCTAAAATTGAAGTGATAAGTGATAACTGCTATTTTATCTTTAATACAGGAGAAGATTTGCTTTCGTACGTAACGTAACTATACCGAACAGAAAAACTGGTGAAAATTAAACACACATGTTCACACATAGACACAAGGAGCATTTAAGGAGTAGAAGGAAAGTGGTGGTTAGAGAGTATGTGATATAATTAAGAGAAAATTGCCAAAAAGGGATGAAATAGGTATACTATTGTCCCCTTAGAACAAAATTTAGGATCTTTATCCCTATAGTACAAACAATAATGAATACCCCATTTTGTCCTTATTCTATTGAAATTTTCTTAATTAAAATGTTAATTATTTTGTAAATATTTTTTAAATAAATTTTTTACATTATCAAAGAGAGATTTATTATTTATTAGGATTGTGTCGTTTCCGTTTTGCCGGAGAGTTCGAAGCAGGCATCACATCTCTCAAGAGAAAGCTTATGGGTTTATCCTTCAATCATATCTGAGAGATAGAAATGAGGCATAATTGCTGCCATGTTTCGTTCGCTTCAACTCTCAAGATCCTTAATTTCGTTCAAGCTTTCTTTGGTGTTTCCATCATCATCTACTCCATATGGATGCTCGATCAATACCACCGTCACGCCCCCGTCGACCCTCCTCCGACCTCGAGCTCCGGAATCGATATTGCTAGGCCCTTTAAGAATCATGCTGGTCTCATGGCCAGCGTCGTTCTAGAGTCGTCTAGTGGTGTTGGTGATCATGGGTTTAACCTCCGTTCCTTGGACCTTCCTGCTCCATGGTACTCCAATCTTTTTCATTTTTAGGGTTTCACTTGAAAGTTTCCATTTTTAGGGTTTCAGTTGAGTTTTAGGACATGGAGTTAGCTCGAGCTTGTTTTGTTTTAGCTCTTGTCCATTACTAAGTATGTAGATAAACAAAACTGTGTAAGCTTTAAATGCTTCAAGATGACTGTTTTTAGCTCTGCCACAGTTTGGGTTGGTTGCTGAAAGAACGAGATTATGTTTGGTTCCTCTTCTTGTAGTGTAACCAAAAGTTTTGTCTAACCACAATCAGGTTTCTTGACTTGTGTTGTTGTTTTAATGCAGGTTCATCTACTCTTTTATGGCGGTTGGTGTATTGGTCTGCATTGTTACCATCATTGGTTTCATTGCTGCTGAAGCTATCAATGGCTGTTGCTTGTGTTTCGTATCCTTATTACATAAACCTTACTTCGCTTTCTCTATTTCTATTAATGCATAGTTAAGAGTTTATCAAACCTTCATCATGCCAGCTTATTGGAATGAGTTTATTTTGTTTTTCCCTTGACGGGCTTTCAAAGTACTCTATCCTCAAAACTCTGCTCATTCTACTTGAAGCTGCCCTTGTTGCATTCATCGCCATTGATCGTCACTGGGAAAAGGTGACATCTCTCGTATATTTGAATATCATGTCTTGTGTTCTTGACTTTTGCTGTTACTGTTTGATATATATGTGTGTGTTGTGTAGGATCTTCCGTATGATCCAACTGGAGAACTCAATAGTCTTCGAGCTTTCATTGAGGACAACATCGATATATGCAAGTGGGTCGGGATTGCTGTGGTAGTGGTCCAGGTAAGTTTACTCTTTAGCATTTCATACATAGTGCACAAAGACAACAAACAAATCTTTTCTTGTGTTTCCTAATTGTGAACACACTCATGCTTTTTTCAGCTACTGTCATTGCTACTAGCGATGGTTCTCAGAGCTATGGTTTCACCTAAGAGTTCTGAGCTTGACGATGAGGAAGACTATGAGAACCCGAGGAGTAGAGCTTGGGATCCACTTCTTGGTTCTCAAGCAAACCAAACCTCTGCTGGGCCAAGCAAGAGTGATAACTGGAGCTCTCGAATCAGAGAAAAGGTTAGCACTGATCACTTTTATTAGTTTCCTTATTAGTACTTTACATATTAGATCAGGCTTGTGAATCTGTTGCTGATAAAAATGCGGTTTGTTTTGCAATATGGACTGAACCAGAGTCAGGCAGTGAACCCCAAAGGCTGATGAAGCTAAATCAACATGTTTCTGAAACTACTTGTCTCTATATGGTCTCTGTGAAGCTCTCTTTCTCTATGTTTTGCTCTGTAACTCTCTCTATGTTTTGCTCTCTGTGACTTTCTGTGAGTGTGCATAAATATTTAACTCTAAAACAGTGTTGCATTGTGTGTCACACAAACCGCTAAAGCATCTTTATTTGTGTGTTTGCCTATAGAATCCCTTCTAAATTATCATTTCCACAATCAAGTTTTTACCAATCTTTTGTTGGATTTGAATCTTTCAACAATAATAATAATCAAAATATAAATTAATATTTGAATCAGGCATCCGAAGTGGATGTAAATGTATCAAATTGGTTAAACTATTTCATATGTTTCATCTATATGTTTCATGAATGCATAACACTTGCATAAATAGTAAATTATATAAATGAATATATACAATGTTTCACTGAGTAAGATCAAAGACTGCCTCCTCAACAAGCTCTTGCAGTAACATCACTTCAATTTCAGCCCCCAAGTTGTTCACTTCCACTTGCAGATTATGACTCCACATCTTTCCGACCACCTCTTCCCTCACCAAACTTTCTCCTTCCAAGTTGTTAGAGTCCTGAACCATCCACTCCTTAAACTCTGTCCAAACATGTTCCATCATGTCGAATCCAAAGGTCAAGCCAGTGCGTGCTGCTGTTGATATTGTCTCTGTTATGATAGCATTGACGCAGTCAAACACAAGCTTGCGGTTTGATCGTTGGTTCCTGCGTTTGATGGGTTCCTTGTTGGCAAACTTGTCTCTTCATATTTTTTGTGGCAAAGAGAATTGAAAGAAGAAGAAAAGATGAAAAACACACACGATGAATCCCTAAATCGTGTCATCGTGTGAGAAGAGGAGGTTTTCAATTTTTTTTTGGAAGAAAACTTAAAAAAGGAAATTAAAATATTAAAAAGATTTACAGAATATTACTTAACTGTTTTTTGCTAGATTTTCGGATCTTGTTTATTTTTTTTCCAGAACTTACATTCTACCACTATAGAAGGTAGACGAAGAACTAGGATATGGTATACGACGATTGTAGATAGAAAAACAATGTCAAGAATCCACTTCCTACCGAGATAGATAAATGTTTATCTCTACGACTTACAGTCAACCAAAACCGTAGATTACAGAGACTTCGGTAGATTATATATTCTGAGCTCGAAGTTATATATGTTTTTGATATATTGCGCATCCTAAGCCGTTTAGAACGCTGTCTTTCTGTTAGATTACATATTCTACATCTCCGTAGATGGTAGATCGTAGATACTGACACATTTACTCCATTTTTAAATTTACAATTTAAAGATATTTTATAAACAAAAATATTTTTCTTATATGAACATGCTTATCTACATCAAGTTTACTATTTTTCCATAATTTCTTACCTTGTAAAAAAAATAATATGAATTTTCAAAGACAAAAAGGGTAGTGAAGGTCCAAACATGCCAAAAATTGATTTTGTTCTAAGGGGACAATAGTATAGTTATTTTGTCCCTTTTTGGCAATTTTCCCTATAATTAATTGGCCCAAATAGATTGGTAAGTGTTAGCCGCCATGTTAATAACTTCAATCTCAGATTTTTCTACTAAAACCATTTCACTATAAATTCTACGTATACTCACACTTCATCTCCTCAAATTCATCAAAAACACACTACAAGAAAATGTTGATTCGTCTCCCTTTGATATGTCTTCTTGTTACAGTCACGGCCATTGCGGCTGACCTAACACCGGAGCGTTATTGGAACACTGCCTTACCATACACTCCCATGCCAAACTCTCTCCGTCATCTTTTCACGCCAGGTTAAATTCTTTTTACATTATATACTCCCTCTTTTTTATATTATAAATATTCTTAAGAAAAAAAATTGTTTCAAAATATAAATAGTTTTCACGTTTCAATGCACTTATTCAATATTGGGTAATCAATAAAATAATACATGTGTTCTATGATCAGTTAAATTTATACAATAAGGAATAATTTTTGAAAGTAACAATTTTTCTAATATTAACGATTTTTAACTAAAACTATTTAAATTTTGAAACAAAGGGTGTATTTATTGTTTTTGTGTGTCCCATGCTAATTGGTTACACAATCTTTGGTAGTTTATGATTATTTACGAGCATCTCCAAAATTTTATATATTTATTTTTGTAGTAATTTTTACTTCGAATATACAATTTTTTTTTAAAAAATAAAAATTCTATTTTTTTCTCAGTATTTAAAAGAATAAATAGCATTTATTTACTTTTAATAAGTTTAATGTTATTTTAAATGTAAAGAAATGTTATTTCAAAAAATATATATAGAAGTAAATTTCATTGTCTTTATTTTAGATGAAAAAAATAACAAAATAGAATGTTACAGCTTTCACTGATGAGAAAAGCACCAACGTCCAAGTAGGGAAAGGAGGCGTGAACGTCAACGCCGGAAAAGGTAAACCTGGTGGAGGAACCGCCGTGAACGTTGGAAAAGGTGGTGTGTACGTGGACACCGACAAGGGTAAAGGAACACACGTGAGCGTTAGCGGCGGAAAAGGTCCCGGAGGGGGTGTAGACGTCCACACCGGGAAACCTGGAAAGAGAACCGACGTAGGAGTGGGTAAAGGCGGCGTTATAGTGCACACGCGCCACAAGGGCAAGCCCGTTTACGTCGGTGTAACGCCAGGACCAAACCCTTTTGTGTATAACTATGCAGCGAGCGAGACTCAGCTCCACGATGACCCCAAAGTGGCTCTCTTCTTCTTGGAGAAGGACATGGTTCCTGGAAAAGCTATGAACCTTAGGTTTAATGCGGAGGATGGTTACGACGGTAGAACGGAGTTTTTGCCACGTGGGGAGGCGGAAACGGTGCCATTTGGGTTGGAAAAGTTTTCGGAGATCTTGAGTATTTTCTCGGTGAGACCAGGTTCGGGAGAAGCTGAGATGATGAAGAAGACGATAGAGGAGTGTGAAACGAAAAGAGTTGGTGGAGAGGAGAAGTATTGTGCGACTTCTTTGGAGTCTATGGTCGATTTTAGCGTTTCTAAACTTGGAAAATATCATGTTCGTGCTATTTCCACTGAGGTAATTAATATAAACTCTTCTCTTTTGTTTTACTATCAGAACACAACCGGATGAAATATTTAATTCTCTAAAATTTCTAAATTTTAATGAGCTATTATATGTAGCTTTTATGATTTCTGAATTGTCAAAAAATAATCAAAATGAACCTAGAAATGTTTATGGTCCCTCAAAGCTTAGATCCGGCTTGGTTTACATTTTAGATTAGGCTTGGATTAATTGAAAACAAATAAAGTGAAAAATAAATTAAATATTTATAATTAGGCTGGTTAAATTTGATGATTTTTTTGGTTGTATATACTTCGCTTCCGGTTAGTAGTCGGTTCGATTTCAACTGATGACACAGCTTCATGCAACACGTTACATCTATTTTCCTTCAGTATTACACGTCAATTGGTTTAATTTTGTTTTACAGGTACTAAAATTAGTTGAAGTAGGTTCCAGCTTCGATATTGGTTGTAATATAACTAATGAATAAATTTTGGTTCAGTTTAGTTTCATTTGATGATATATATCCATGCTTAATATAAACTGGTTGATTGATGTAACATTGGTTACCACAGGTGGCTGAGAAGAATACACCCATGCAGAAGTACATAATCACAGCAGCAGGAATAAAGAAGTTGTCGGACGACAAGTCAGTGGTGTGTCACAAACAGAAGTACCCATTCGCTGTGTTCTACTGCCACAAGGCGATGATGACGAGCGTCTATTCGGTTCCGCTCGAAGGAGCGAACGGGATAAGGGCTAAAGCGGTTGCAGTATGCCACAAGAACACCTCGGCTTGGAACCCGAACCACTTGGCCTTCAAAGTGCTTAAGGTGAAGCCTGGGAAAGTTCCGGTCTGTCATTTCCTCCCTGAGACCCATGTTGTTTGGTTCAGCTATTAGATGTGATTTTATATATTGTGGGTTATGTAATAAATAATAATGTTTGAGACTCTATATTTTGGGATGTTTTGATTATGAATATACACATAGACACAGTAATGCATCCCTTCCATATAGTCAAAGAATGAAGGCATCTGTTTTCACTTTACATAGTTGTTTTGTGGCATGATCTATTCTTGTTGTTTTGCAAGAATATACTATATAGTAAAGTAGGCCTCAAATATTAGAAGTGCTCGTCTTTACAAAATGGTATTGTTCGTAATAGGCCCAATGTTGACACAGTAACATGAAGCCAAAGAAAAAAAAGAATAATGTCAGAAGTGGAATTTGAACCCATGCCCTCTCACAAGGACCAGAACTTGAGTCTGGCGCCTTAGACCACTCGGCCACCCTGATTGTTAAACAAATTGCAATTAAGGATATACCTAACTAAACATAGAAAATAAGATATTGAAAGAGACTACAACATCTAGAATGAACAACTAAACAAAGAAAATTGGATGACCTAAGTATTTTTCTACAAAATAATAGAGAAAACTTCAAAGTAGTGGATGTTGTTGTTGCCATGTAGGCATATGTGTTTGTGGAGCTTGATCAAATCTATGTGATGCAACGTGAAAATATTTTTCATTATATAAAAGGGACGTCAGTTTAATCCATATAAGAAGAAGATGAGATTTTAATCAACGTTTTGATGAGTATGGAGGTTGATGTTACGAATCACATAAGTTAGAAACGACAAGTTTTGTTCATGTTATATATTGATGGATGCATAGATAGAAAACTTTGATATTTTATGGTTTATGCTATATATTGATGAGCATACATGTTCATAACAGTTTGATGAGTAGGGAAGAAGTTCCTAGAGTCTCATATTGATGGGTGCATAGATAGAAAACTTTGAGATTTTTTTTGTCTATAGAAGGAAATGTTTGAGAAGCATATATGTTCATCGAAGTTTTGATGTGTAGGTAAATATGTAATTATAGAAGCCAATGTTTGAAGGTTATAGATGTTGATCGACTTATGCATGCACGTATGTTTTAAATTTAAGAGAAGGATAGTAATTTGACATTAAATACAAAATTATTAACCGAAATGAAATTGTTATCGACTAAGAATATAAAACCGACATCAATCAAAGTTTAAACCATCTTCGTTATGTTGTGGTTAATAATTAATTGCCTTACGTGATTGGGAAAGTTATTTTAATTAATGATACAAAATGTTATAGATTTTTAAATTTATTGGTTATGGAAATATCAATATTGAAGATTGATTTGCAAGGTAGAAATTAATGGCATTTGATTCAGGATTATACGATAGGCTATGTGACTTGAATTAGGTAGAATAAGCTTATATAAGACTGGTTTTTCTCATCCTTTTATGTCATACCATACAATCAAATACTTTGCAATTTATCCTTTTCTCCTATAATGGCTGCCATAACTAATATTTCTGATTTGAAACCATTCAAGTCAATGTGGAAGATTAGGGTGAAGATCATACGTTTGCGGAAGCAATATTTTGTTGCTGGTGTCCATCTGATTGAGATGGTTCTAATTGACTCTAATGTATGCATACTTTTCTGTTCATATTTATAATTTTATAAAATTTTGTATCTTTATTTGGCATACAATAAGTTTGGTAATTTTTTAAATTTTGTAGGGTGTTAAGATTAACACATCCGTCAATAAGGATCTGGTGAAGCAGTTTGATTCATTTATTTCACAAGGATGTTCCAAAATTCTCATAAATTTTGCACTTAACTCCTCCAGCAGTTCATATCGAACAACCATACATCCATATAAAATTGGATTTCTCTCGACAACACGCATGGGGTGTTGTGTTGCTTTTCCCGATGAGCTAACTGGTTTTGAACCAGTTAATTATAGAGACATATTTGATGGTTCACTCAATACAAATTATTTAGTTGGTAGTTATATTAGTATGGTACTTTCATATATTATGCATGCATACTTTAAATTTAACACTCATATGTAGTGTTTGTAAGATGTAATGGGTTAGATTGTTGAGGTGACTCCAGTGGAAGTTGTATCAGCTAATGGGAAAGACACACATAAAACACATAAAATTACAGTGGAACTTCGTAATGAAAAGTAACAACTGACTTAATATTGCCTGCTATTGTCATACTTGAATTTGGTACGTTATAAACTGTTTTATAACTTATACTATCTGATTTTAGGGATGAACGTCTGCTATTGGTGTTATGGGGTAACTTTGCTACTGATGTGAGTGAGGATATCGAAAGACGCAATGATAATCCAATCGTTTGTGTGTTGAGGTTTGGGAAGATTAAAGCCTTGAAAGGTATTTTAAAAAATTCTTAAATATTAGTTTTTCCATTAAGGTACTAAATGATTAAAGTTTGCTATAATTGTTTGAATAAACCTACACTATCAATCTGCATAGGAGCGTAGTCTGTGTAATGCGTATAATGTGTCAGATGTCGAACTGAATCCAATTATGCCTGAGGTGGAGTGTTTTGTGGTATTGTAAGTTTTTTCCCTGTCTATAGTTGCTTAATAATGTTTTTAAAAAAATCACATGTATACGTCTTAAGGATGAACTTCCATACGTCTACATTTTGGTATTTGTAAAGATTGCCGAAGGATGAACTTCCATTGGCAATTGTTCAAGAAAATCTCTTGCGCTGACAAAAGGAGCTGGGGATAAAAACGACTTTATGGTCAGTACTCCTAAGAAGACCATATCTGAGTTGGTTGAATCCAACGAGGTTCGTTGTTATTTTTTCTTTAATTTGAAGGTGATAGTTGGAACGTCTTATGTATTTTAGATATTGTCTATGTATTTGATTATTATATTCATATAGATTGAGTAGTGTATTGTGATGTGCACAATAGCAGCTATTGATTCCGATATGAGCTGGTATTATTTAAGTTGCAAAGTGTGTTTTAAGAAGGTAATGAATGTGCCTAACGACACCACAAACGATGGAGAAGATGACGATGAACTAGGATTCCACTACTATTGCGTCATATGCAATGTGAAGAAACCAAACTAAACTATTGGGAACTAAACTATTTACATGGAGTCTATTATTTTCATCATTTAGATTAAAAATGTTTTTGTACCAACATTATATCGCGAGAAATAGTCTAGCGTGGTGTTGTTCTAACACATTTAGGAGTTTTTCATTTCATGGTCTCCTTTTATTTGATCCATCCCTTGCTGAAATAGAGTACTTCAAATCAACATAATTTTGGTATTTTTAGTATTATGATAATCAGTAAACATCGGTTATATATTATTATTGCTAATGTGAACTATACTTTTTTTATGAATCAGAGTCCCATTCTTTCCAATATGTTTTACTTCAAGATAGTTGAAGACTTTTTGATATGTTAAAAAAATATGTTTTAGAGGGTTTAATAACTCTTTAGTTGGTTTTAGTTTGAAACGATTCTTTCTGAAGTTAAGAACCAAGAAAAATTTGTGTTTCGAGTAACTTTTTCTATGATGTAGAGCCAATATACAGTTAAAAATGAGACCCCTTTTAACTACCGATTTCAGCATTCCAACATGTTCATCATGTCCTTTAAAAATTTAAATGTACAAATATATTGAGCTGTATTAGATGCTTTATCAGTCTCTATTGTAAATCCCTATAAGACGGTATGATTTAAAGTTTTTTAATAATGTATAATTTTGGTGCACTCTATTAAAAAGAGTCAATTGTATCTTATTCACTTATCTTTTCCGATTTTTTTCCGTGATGCACAATCTTTGGTGTTTCTTTATTTGGGGTAATAGATGTCTCCTTATTCGTCAAAATTAGACGTGTTCCTCAATAATTTCCCGATATAGCAAAACATAACTATATCTAAGCAAGATAATATTCCTTGGCAGATTATATAAAGTTTAATAAACTGTA
This sequence comes from Moricandia moricandioides, assembly GCA_905132885.1. Classification (NCBI taxonomy): domain Eukaryota; kingdom Viridiplantae; phylum Streptophyta; class Magnoliopsida; order Brassicales; family Brassicaceae; genus Moricandia; species Moricandia moricandioides. The sequence goes on from CAJHQQ010003061.1 coordinate 16,202, forward strand.
TGGTATATCTAATAAATTTAACGCATCTTCTAAAAGGAATGTAATATATAAACTTCATGTTCCGATTCTACGAATTTAATATATCAAAATCTATACTAAATATCTTTTAGGATTCAGACAAAATCTATATATATGCAGTATATACTAATAAATCAAACTAAACCTAAAAAAATACATGATACACAAATTTCTTACACTGTTTGCGTGAGGTCAATTTTATCTCTCTGAATGATTTGCATACTAAGAGCCCATTCCCTGCAATCCGTGTTTAAGATAATCAGGAAATGGAGTACAAAAATAGGAAGAGATAATCACTCAGTCATGCACTTAGGAGATGAGAAAGTAAGATTTCATATATTTTAATGATCTACTTATGTATGACATTTGTAACAAATTTAACAGTCTATTTATCGTTTTAAACATGGAGTAACAATAGAATGAATCTTAAACTATTCTACTTATCTACCTAAAGAGATTGAGTTGAAATAAGATGATTGGGTTGAGATACTCAATTTCGACATCACACATGTTTGTGATTTTTATAGAACCACCAAGAAGAAATACAAAATCAAGTTCACTGAATCAAGTTTGTTTTCAAAGATAGAACCAATCAACGGTTCTAATTTTATATGTTGTGCAAATTTTTGTGGTATAAAGAGGGGTCTTTATCATCCTATGTACAGCGTTGGTATGTTAACTATACTTTTCCCTTTCTTAGGTTTTCACTAGTGGTACTAAAATCTGAAACTATTTATGGTTCCATAGATCTTTGTGGAGCGTTGGTACATGTCGGAGATCTTATAGCTCACGAGCAAGCCGAACCCACTCACATTTACAATCCTATTCTCTATTCGATAGATTTCTCCTTAATAAATTTCGGGTTTGATTTTTTTTTTTGTTACATCTTTTAAATTTTAAAACGTGCATAATATGTGTCTTTAAATTGATAGATTATTTTTTAAAAAAATAACAGGTATACTCATATAAAGTGTGTTGCTTATAGAGCTCTAGCCCATAACTTACATGTAATATGGCGTTCGACTACTGAAGATGTTGTACTATGTGTTCTAAGGTTACGGCGAATTGAGTGGGGAGAAGGTAATCTATATTTATTTGCACTCTTTCATATTCAGATTTTTTTTTCTTCTTATTGTTGATGTTACTTTATAGGCGTTTTCCATTATGTTACAAACTTAGAAGGTGGTTCCAAAATTCTATTTGATACAGACATCCCAGAGATTCAGTTATTCAAATCGCGGTAGGCATACTAGAATAAGTTGGTAATTTAATAGGAGTATAATAAAAAAAGTTGGTTCTGCCTAATATGTTGAACTTATCTTATGGCAGGATTTCGATTATCGATTTCTGAAGTCTCGGAGTCATTTTACCATATTGTTTAATTTTAAGTTGTTTTTATAATAGCTATTTCTATTTAGACTATTCTTTGTATTATAAAGGATGAGAAATGCATCGTTTTTTATAATGGAATTGAGATTTCTTTTCTATAAATAATTTTTTCTATCTTAATAACTTCTTTGTTATTCCGATAACTACACAAAAATCACTATTTCTGATCCTAATCTAGAATTGTAAATTTGGTTTTTACTGAATTGTAAGAAAAAAATTATAGGAATATAGAACACTAAACTTAACATAATGTTATTGATAAATAAACTTATAGAAAACTTCTTTTTTTTAATCGTGTCTTTTGGGTTTTCGTTATTGATTAAGTATACAAGTTTATACAAAAATCGAACCTTTATTTTTAAATCTTGTGTTTTGGATTTTCATTGCTTTACGTAGGCCCAAAAGTGAAATATGTTTTGAACCATAAGGTTTAAATGTTTAAAAAGTTTGGTGCAAGATATAACATAACATAACGTTTTCCACCTCATTTTTGATATATATAATATTATTTTATTTATATGGTAAAAAATATACTGATGAAAATTTATTTTATATTTTAATTATAAGATTTTTATTTCTCATTTGTTATATTGAACATACATTTATATTAGTATAACTTAATGGTATCTTTATATATTTATCAACCATCTTTTATTACATACACAAACATATGCACATTGAAGTGGGTATATATATATATATATATATATATATATATATAATTCTCACTTCAAGTAATTTTTATAATTCTATAGAATCTTGGAAAAAAATTATTTTTAATACTTCATTTCACCATTAACCAAATTCTAATTAAATTATTTGTCTTTATAATTTTTTCGTCAACAATTATATAGATTTTACTTTATTTTCCAGTAATAACTCAAATCTTTACAGTAATAAGAATTCTCTAACTTTAAGAAATAGAATTCAAGTACCATTAACCAACTTCTAATGAAATTTTGAAGATCTTCATCACTTTTTTTAAAACTATTATTTAGATTTGATCTTCATAATTTAGATTTAATAAACTAAATCTTTACAGCAATGAAAAATAAAAAAATGTAAGAAATAGAATATTAGCGTATATTTTCAAGAGTCCCTATATGTCAAGTCAAAAGAAATGACTCTTGAACATCTTCTTTCTATATAAATTGTACATTGAATCTATTTTATCAAACCTAATATCTCTCCTCTTCTCCAACTAGTCTCTCCAAATCTCGATTTGCAAGTTTTTTTTTCTTTTAATGAATATTGCATGTAGATCAGTTTAATGTTTATTTTGTTTATGGAATCAAGGTTTCTTAATTTTTTATTTTTATTTTTTTTCATCTTTATTTTTTGAAAAATACATGATGATCATCTTTCTAGGGTTATAAAATTTTTTGATGGAATTTAGTTGACAATTTATTTGTAATTTTATAGATCATCATTGACACGGTGTGTTTATTGTTCTAGCAATGTATAAATATCTTAAATAATTAACTGTCAAATTAACCCTTAATCTTAACACACAAAACAATACTCTTGCCCAGAGAAATCAAGTGTAGTACTTACGGATCGAATGCACAAAGAACAAAGACACACAATAGATTTCTTATTTCTAAAGACTAAGCTAGGTAATTATATATATTAGTAGAAATAAATTGATTTAAGGAAATATTCATTATTAGAAGGTGTAGATGCAACATGAAAATATGCTAATAACGTAAATATGAAAATATGCTACTAAACTAACTAGATGCAAATGTTAATGTGTTAGATCTAGGGTTTCAAGCTTAATGGACTATAGGGAATATGATGCACGAAAATGTAAGTATTCTAGAACTCAAATATTAACTATTCTAACCCTTTTAACTTCAACTCTCGTATGCGAGCAAAAGGAAAGACCATCGACCGACGGCTAAGTCCTTATGTCGATCGATGGTGAAATTAGAAGGAAGTATGAACGAGAAATGTAAGTATTCTAGAACTCAAATATTAACTATTCTAACCCTTTTAACTTTTTCATAGACATAGCGATCTTTGCCACTTGTTCAGGTAAACATATGTAGCTGTGCTCAAACATAGTAGCTCGTTCTAGAACCGCCCTGATATTTTCTTCTTGCACATTCACAATTATGTTGTCTATTGCTCCTGCATTGCCCTTCTCATCTCTGTAGATGCCATAATGTTCTTTCTTTTCCCAGTAGAAAGTTCTTCTCCGTTTGCATCGTAAGCTCTTTGTCCATGCTCTACAGTATTTTCTATCAGAAGTGGGTTTATCCAATCGAATGATTGTGCATCTCCTGAACCAAAAGGATCAGAGGTACAAAACTGGTACACCCCTGGAATGGTGTCGATCGATGGATGATTGTTGGTGTCGGTTGATTCTAGATGTTTGGGAGTGTATAGACCATGGATCGGAACGTTCTTCTGTTATTCCTTGCTGTCGATCGATGGTTGTACACGTGCATCAATCGATGGCTGTTGTGCAAATAATTTCTCGATCTGGTGGCCATAACAAGGGTATCTGCTACATCCTCCATAGGTATGTTCAGAATTCTTCCATAGAGATTTCGTGCACGTCCTTCTGTATCTCTGAAAATTCCAAACCCATCTGGTCTGAGATAACGACCATCTGCATCTTCTGCTCTTGGCTCTTGTTCTGGTTTGCGTTTGATGTTGTTTGAAGGCAAGGAGATATTGTCATTTGATGCTTGATTATCCACTGTCATGTTCATTACCCAGCCAGCTTCTTCCATTGCTAGACCGCGATACTCAATCTTCTCTTCCACTCTGTAATCTGCATCGTATTCTTTGCCAGCTTCACTGTAACCTTGGTATGCCTGAAGGGTGTCGATCGATGTCACATTGTGACTGTCGGTCGATGCTCGATAATCAGACTGGTTGCCGAAAAAATTTCCAGCTCCATTAGCCATCGCAAGTATATCCACCACATCTTCTCTCGTGACATGCAAAATTCTGCATTCCATAACTCTTGCGTGACCGTCTGGATATCTCATAATGTCGAACTCATCTGGTTGTATATAACCATTGTCCCTTTCGCATTCTGCTGTTATCTAGTTCGGTCTCTGAATTACAACCAGTATCATCGATGGTGATTGGATACCATCAATCGACGTCAATTCCCTGAATTGATGGGAAACATGAAAAACACCAGCCTCTTCCATAGCAATTCCTCGGTATTCAATTATTTGTTCTTCTCTGTAATCTTCGTCGTACTCGAGGTTGACTGGGTTGTGGCAAGTGTCAATCGATAATGAGGCATGGGTGTTGATCGATTGTTGAATTTTCAGCTCGTCGATCGATGGTGTGGGTTGGGTGTCGATAGATGCCCTTATCTTTCGATTCCTCATGGTACTCATAATCGTAGAAACATGTGGCCACAAGCTCTGCATAATTAGAAAATTGAATCAGAGTAGCCTTGATCTTATTCTTAACATGTCCATAAAAAATATATTGATCGATTAGAGATAAATACAACTTATTTAACTTCATATCGCATATAGCTCCTACGGTGGCCATGAATGCTCTACCGAGTAATAGCGAAGAGTTCCAGTCTATCCTGATGTCCATCACATGTAAGTCTAGTGGGACTAGGGTGTTGTTAATCTTCACTGGAACATCTTTTACCATCCCTCCTGAGTTCACTCTTGAGCAGCCTACAAATTTGAACGAATCATTGGAAGGTTCCACTCTCGGGTTCAACTTCTCTGCCATAAACTTTGGCATAATGCTCATTAATGATCTAGTATTGCAGAGGGAGTTGGGATATTCGTTTCCCTTAATGAAGCATGGAACCACGAATTTCCAGGGTCACTTTTCTTTTCCAGAAAAATCCTCTGCTTCATCTTCTCTCTGAGATGATTGAACATTATCTCTATATCACCATTTGTCTCCCTTGTTTCCCTGAAAAACATCCATAATCTGTGAGTATAATAAGTTTCATCAAAAGAGGTATCTAGAGGAATTTTGAAAACTCTTTTGGCAAAGCTATCCATCTCTTTCTCATTGGCTTCTCGGCGTTGATGTTTGGGGATCTTTTGCTTCCTCTTGGAGTGTCCCTCATCTGTTATATCAAGATCCATAGCTTCAGACGTGTCTCTATTCTGTTCCAAAAACCTTCATAGTTGGACGCACAATCAGACTTGCATTGAGGTTCAGTAGTCGAATTGGGTTTCTCTTTTGTCGATCGATGCTTCTAGCTCCTTGTCGATCGATGCTTCTAGCTCCATGTCGATCGATGTTCTAATTTCTGTGTCGATAGATGTTATTCGATTCACACAAAGCCACATATACTGTCGGGCTAGCCGTCGATCGATGCGTACTGATTGGTGTCGATCGATGCAAAATAGAAGTGCCGAGTGACATTGAATTTTCCATACGAAAATCTTCTCCTTGGGGATTCTCTCTCTTAACTTCCTGCCAGAAATCATCATCAATAAACGCAATGACGTGGTGTTTTTGTCCAGCCTCTATTTTCTCTTTGATCTAGCTCTCATGCCTCCTAATGGTTTCACTTGTTTGCATCACATGATTCTCCAGTTTCTTTACATGGATGTTAAGGTTTTCAAACTTGGTATTGAGGTTGATGTACAGACCGTCTACCTTCCCATTGAAATCCACAATCATCTTTTGTTGTCCCTCTAAAACTCTATCAACCATTGATTCGATCTTGCTTTCTTGAGTATATGGAGGAGGATTTTGGTAGTAGGAAGATCCATAATTCATGTTGTTGTTGAAGGGATTTCGCTGTGAACTCTAATTAAAGTTGCTCATTTGACCAGTCCCATAGGATTTCCTGTTGAAACCTGGATTTCCTTGTCTCTGAAAACCATTCCCATCAATGTAGTTCACATCATGTTCTTCAATCTCATCATCTCCAGACTCTACTGCTTTTACTTTTGCAAAAGTAACGTGCTTCTTGAGAAATTTCTGAACACTATCCAGTTTTGCCGTGACTTCTTCAATCTACTCCTTGCTTGAAGCTGGAGCAAATTTCCTTCTCTCAAAATCTGTGTTCTTGGTACTGCTGCTGGATGCCAGATTCTCAATCAATCTAGTAGATTCTTCAGGACTCCTAGTTTTGAAATATCTCTCACTAGTCGTGTCCAAAGCTATCTGATATTGTAATCCAATACCTCTGAAGAAAGTGCTAAGAAGCTGCACTTCATTGAACCCGTGATGTGGCAGTCTCTTTGGTATGCCTTGAGCTTGTCTGTTGTTGTCGATCGATACGGGTATGTGTTTGTCGTTCTATGCCTTGTGGTCAATGTCGGTGATGCTTGAGTTCTGATGTCGGTCGATGCTATCCATAAAGAGGTGTCGGTCGATGCTGAGTAGATGCCATTGATCAATGCTTGTCGTCTTTATTTGCGGATCGTACGTTCGAGCTTCTAAGGGTCTGAGAATAGTATTTCTTGTCCTTTATTGTTCGTGGTACTCTTTTGCATGTACCTAAAGAACAAGAAGAAAAAATTTTAGTAACATAAAAGTAACAACAAACTTAGACTAAATCCTAGAAATCAAATCTAATGGTGATCAATGTTCCCCGGCAATGGCGCCAAATTTGACCTGGTGTGTTTATTTTTCTAGTAGGGTATACATATCCTAAACAATTAACTGTCAAATTAACCCTTAATCTTAACACACAAAACAATACTCTTTCCAAGACAGATCAGGTGTAGTACTTAGGGATCAAATCCACAGAGAACAAAGCCATACAATATATTTCTTATTTTTAAAGACTAAGCTAGGAAATTATATATATTGGTAGGAATAAATTTATTTAAGGAAATAGTCCTTATTAGAAGGTGTAGTTGCAATATGGAAATATGCTAATAACGTAAATATGGAAATATGCTACGAAACTAACTAGATGCAAATGTTAATGTGCTAGATCTAGGGTTTCAAGCTTAATGGACTACAGGGAATAGGATGCACAAAAATGTAAATATTCTAAAACTCAAATATTAACTATTTTGACTCTTTTAACTCCAACTCTCGTATGCGGGCAAAAGGAAAGACCATCGATCGAAGGCTAAGACTTGATGTCGATCGATGGTGAAAGCAGATGGAAGCATGAACGACATTTGATAAGGTCAGAAAGTTAATTAGACTAGCTCTCGCATGCGTCTAACAACCTAGTTCAAAAGAATCTATTCTGGCACAGAACCTACTCTCGTAGTAGTCCATGTCCTACTTTCGGGATCCTAGTTAGCTACTCTAGAATGCAAGAATTAACCACAACTCAATTAATGGATATTATCTAAACCTAGCAATCCTACTTTTGGGCTAATCCATGATTGATATCTTTCAACCCTAAATCTAGTTGATGATTACTCAGACATAATTAAAATAAGAATAATAATCTGAATATAATACATAGATAAAATACTGAGATTCCAATACAAATCTCCCTAAGGAATTCTGAATCTTCTCTCTAAAAACTCTAAAGCTATATTGGAATACTTGTGCCTACTATCTCTCTCTGCACACCTTTGGTGCAATACATAAAACATAATATGCATAATCTTTGTATTTTTAACCAATGTTTTATATATGAACATGCAGAAGAAGATCTCGCGATGGCGTTCAACAAGAACCTTAAACTCAAAACTCCCATGGTTAAAGAATACGGTTATTCTCTCGAAGAGGTGTTCATCAAGGGAATGAAGGCGAGCATGGAGCATTACTGACCAATGCTATTGATGTAACAAGCAACTACATGATTCCCTCATAGCGAAGCATGATGAAGAGCATGAACTCTCTCGCATAAAGGGTAAACTAGAACTCATTCACGAACTCTTCAACATGGCTGCCTTGACCAATGATAAGGAGAAGATAGAGTCCGAACTTGTGTTTGCTCAGGCGAAGATGATTGATGTGAAGGTTCCTTACTTCGATTGGTTCAAGTTGGGTGAGCCACAAATGTTTGATTAACCTCTTCGCTTTCATAATCTCTTCAAGTTTGAATGTTTAATGTCTTTTGTTATTTCTGTTATGTATTTCAGAACATATTTTCTGGTTTTTAAAACAAGTTTTCCTTTCATGTGGTTCAGTTATTAAACTAATCTTAATTGGTTTTTATGATAAGTTGCTTATTGATTTGCATATCTCATTTTTTTTTGTTATTGTGATTGCTGATAATTCATTTTCATGTTTTGCTTAGATATTGCTTTGATTTTGTTTGTTTAGTTAGAGTAGTATCCATGTGCTTAATGATGACTTTGTCATAGGGATTAGCTGTTACGTGTAGTGTTAGGGATAAAAGTTTGATAGATTTGTTCATATATTGTCCTTTTAGGTAGATAATGATTAGACAACATAGGGTTATTTTATAATTGTATAGTTGATTTCATTATTTGTTGAAGTATATCTTTAGAAGATTCGATTCTTGCACATCTTACAATATGTAGCTGAAAGAAATATAATCTCTTATTTTTTTAAAAAGCTTTTACTATATTTTGATGAAATCTTTTTGTGGTTGTAACTTGATATATTGTTATTACAAATTGTATAATATAAATTATCTATGTAATCGAGGTATGGTAATTATGATATTTTTGAAATTTTCTTAACTTTATTTTGTGACATGATTGAAAGATATATAGATGTGTATATTGACAATTTTCATTCAATATCTACTTGTGTAAAAGGAAAAATATTAAAGTGTCTATCAAAATTTCTAATATAACTTTTTAGAAAACATCAATTTCCATATTTTATATTGTCTTGATACTCAATATCGATTAATTCCATGTTTACATATATCAAAATGTTGAATATCCATTATTTTTTCTTTTGACAACAAAAACCTAGAAATAAAAACAAAATCTCAATATCCATTAAATCATTTTTTTTTATTTTAAAAATTATATTAGATTTACAGAATTAAACTTTTAATGTAATAAATATTACTATTAAAATAATTTATATAAATGTTTTTAATGTCATTTGGTTTTCAAAGCAAAAAGATAGATCACTATTTTTATGGCCCTAAAAAATATGTTTTAAAATCTTTGGTTTTAATTGTTTTTACGCAGGCCCAAATGTGAAATATATGTTGACTCATAACGTTTAAATGTTAAAAAAATAGGGCTAAGATATAACATAATATAAAAAATTTTAACAGGCCCAATTTGTATACCTATTAATTTTTTTTTTTATGAATATAATATGTTTTTCTTTATATGATAATAGAAATTTTAGTAATAAGAAGTATATTTTATAACAAATTAATTTTATTAATTATATTTTTTATTTGTTATCTTTAGCAAACATTTGGCCTTAATATTAATTAACGGTCTATAACAAACATATTTAAACCGAACACATGAAAAACATATACATAAACCCAATAAATACTAATTATCTCTTGCTTATCACCAAAAAATCAAATATCTCAACCATTTAAACCGAACACATGCAAAAAAATATGATTTTAAATCCTAATTTAATAATAGAATATTAAAACCTGATAAAAAAAACTCAAAACCAACTAATATCCAAATTAAATCAATTTAATGTTTAATAGTCCGAAAAATAATGAAAACAATAACCTTATCCCGAGCAAGGCCTGTGTCTTATCCTAATTATTAACTATTATTAAAGAGATTGATTTCTCATCCTTCTAGTTATCGGCTAGAATTAAGTACTCAACGATCAGAAATTGCGTGATTATTGGACATTCTAAGACCAAAAAATCGGTTAGGAAAAACTATATTCGATTACGGTTTATGCATGTGCACCCTTACTAATCACCATAAACTAATTGTAGGTAGGTTGTTAAGTATTAGTTACAATCATGAAAATCCCTCAATTTTTTTTTAATGCTAATAAAAACACTCTTATACCCTTTCTTGCCCATGAGATTCAATGATTCATACTCCCTTTATCAACACTGTAAGAATATTAAAATAATTTTAGAGATCCTAAATTTCAAAATAATAAATTTAAAGATATCTATAATAATAAAAGAGTCTTCTCTCCCTTCTCATGCTGCCACATCAGAGGAGTGGGCAAATTTGGACACGTGTCTCCCTAAGATAACGAATACTCGGTTTCGTTTGGATGCATATGGGCTTCTAGACGAATCGTTATTATGTATGTTTGAAAATAGTTTATTGGGCTCAAAACTTACAAGATCTGACCCGTTATCGGCCTTAGCTTTGTCTACGTGAAACCGTCGTTCATCGTCTAGGTCTCGTCGTCTCCTGCGATATCTGATTAGGTTCATTAATGGAGGTTTTGAAAATCTTAGAAAGACGAGTCATCGTCAGATATCAGTGCGTCTATGTCGGTTCACATTTGTTAGATCTGAAGTTAGTCGGGCAGGTCGTCTAGAGATCTAACTCTATTAGTGGGCTGTTACCGAAGCCATTATATAACGTGAAATGATATTGCTATTTGTTTCTCACAGCATACAATGATTCTCAAAGGTTTAAAGTGTAGTTCAAAGCAAATAGAGTGTTCAGAACTTAGTTTTCTGGCCCCCCTTCTCTTTTGATCCCCTCGTCCTTTTATAGTCCGTGTCCATCCTTGTTCGCCCCAATGTACGGTTCTATCTTTCTTAACGGTCCGGGCCTCCTTGTGGGCCGAACAATAAATCGCCGCGACCAAAAGTCGAGCTCTACTTCGTTAGAGAGAATCCCGCCGCTGTCGGCTGGTGCGCTGAGCTGGTGCCGTTCTTCCTTACGGCCCAATTACAATCGAATCGTGTCAGGATCTGGTGGGCTGACCCTCCTAACGGGCCAGCCCTTCACCCGATGGGCCGTGTGAAGGGATATAATTCATCTCTAACAGTAAGTCCCCCCCAGTTCGTTCGAAGCGAGCACGAGCAAACTTTGAGCAAATTCTTCGTGTCCGGCTTGGAGGGTGAAGGGTCTCTTAACGTCGCATATCCTGGCCATAGGTCGGTAAGTCGGGGGTCGAGAGCCTTGTTTCAGCAACATACGAATTTGGTCGGGACGTTTCCGGTATTTGCTTCACAAAATTGGTTAAAGTTCCGCGCTATGATTATACCGGGTCTGGTTTCGAAAGCGGAATCGCCGCCTTTAGGCCCAATAGGCCCATCTAGAGTAATGATTGCGCGACTCTAGGGTTTCCCCCACTTTTTCCTATAAATAGGAAACTGTGGGTCTGGTTGTTCACTCTTCCCCCGTGATTTCAGGTACTCTCTTTCTCTCCTTTCTCTCTCTAAGTGTTCAGTTGTATAATGAAAATTGGGTCCAGGCGTAAATTCTCCGAGGCGAAGAAAGGGAAGGCGCTCGCCGCATCTCCGACTGCCGATTTTGCTCAGCCGAGGGATATGACTATATCCGACGATCCTACCGTGGCTCATTTAGATGCCCTGAGGGACATGGACGGTCTGGATCTGTCCCAGTGACTGTTGGTCACGAATTCCGAGAGATTGTTGAGAGAAGACGATTACGGGCAATCGACGAATGAAGATGAGAATCTGGGCATCGTGGATGATGAGACTGGTAGGGTGCCTAATCGGGAGCTGCGAGTTAACGTTAACGAAGAGACTCTGATTTTGCCGGAAGACGACTTGATGTATCTGATCAAATACTATGAAATTGGAAACTTCGAGCGGCTGCCAGCGCTGGACGCGAGTCTTGTCCGCCCGTCGATTATTGAAGGCCAAAACTGGGGGGAGGTTCGGGGAACCTGGTCCACAGTTGGGAGCGTTCGAGCGATCTTGAGGGCGAGCGGTGGTGCAGGAGTCACGTTCATCATCCCTCGAGACGATCAGCGACCATGGACTCCTCCTGTCAGCTATCAGTGCGTTTAAGATTCTTTCTTTCAGAAGGATGTGAAGCTCTGGTTTCCGATCCCGAGGCTCGTAACATCGTATTGCTTTCGCCGTGGTGTAGCAATTTCCCAAATGATCATTGGTACATGGCGTATCGCAGTAGCACTCATGGTGATGGCCGCCGAGATCGACGTATCGATGAGTGTCAGGGTCTTCGAGGAAATGACGATGACGAGCGCCCAACTGAACGGTTTATTCTCACTTCGTATGAGACCGGGTCTGAATATCCTGATTGGCCATCCGAACAAGACCCCAAACTGGGAGCGATCATATTTTTACGTAAAGTGCGACGAGGCAGCCTTCGAGGAGCCCCCAAACGGTAGATATCGCGTTCGATGGACCTCTAGGCTTGGTTAGACTTATTTTGCCGAATAAATTTTGGTCGTGTTGCTAACTGACCATCTCTCTTTGTTTTGCTTCTTTTTTTTTGCAGTTACGCATCCCTGCACGAAAGCCTATCCCGAGGACTTTTTTCCTAACGCACTGAAGATCGCAGCTCTTAGCCAAGAGAAGTGGTCTCGCATTACTCGCAAACGGATTCGGAGGAATCAAGAACGTATTTCAAGAGGTATGCCTGCTTTATACTCGAGATGCTTCTTTATGCCTCCTTTTTTCGTATTAACGCTGTTTGTTGATCACAACTGATTGGATATCCAACATTCTGTGCGAGCAAACTCGTGGTCCAAGACTCAAGCTTATTCCGGAGGAATTGCTCGGTCGAGGAAAAAGGAAAAAGGGTAAAGGTAAGAAGATGAGAGAGATTCCGAACTTCAGCTCGTTGCTCAAAAACGATCTCCAGGGGGTCGATCTTCGGGATGCCAATCCCCTATCGGTGTTAGATGCGATGGATGCGAAACATCCATTCGCAAAGAAGGGAATGTAGATCTCAAGACCGGACTAGCTGGGTCCCAGTAGTAGAAGAAGCCGAGTCGGAAGGTGGCTTGGTTCACAGGAATTCGAGGAATAATGCAAAGCGAGCTAGGTCTGAATGCTCGCACGAGGATGCCCAGTCGTCACGGGACCGGGAGGGCGATCAAGATGTTTCCCAAATCAAAGAGAACGACGATCTCTCTGAATCGGCAAAGGGATTCGCACCCGATGAGCAGCCCCTAAAGAGAAGGAAGAAGAAGAAGAAGAATGAGAGGGAAGCCGCCAAGGAAGCCGCACGTGCTTGCGAGGAAGTCGAGGGTTTGATCTCTGGAGACGTTTGTGAAGAAGAAGAGGGAGGGAGGGCTCCCCATATTCCCGAGGAGCAGAATGCTCCCATCACCGATGATGTCGTCCCCGAATCGCCGAAGTAGGCTGTTGAGAAGGGGACAAAAATACAAAGGCGCACTCGCCCCCCGTTGCCCCATCAAATGGATTTTCACTACTTCAATGAGGCAACCCCTTTAGTCAGCGACGCCCACGCCTGCGCTGAGTTACTCCGTCAGGTAAAAGGGGGGTCTCGAGATATGCCAGAGGTCGACGATCTCCTTTTCTCAGAGTTGTACATCGATGCAGCCCAAAATGCTCTTCTGGTTTGTAATTTTGCATCCTTGTATATTTTATTTGATTACTTTTCTCAGTCTCAGTTAGTTTCATTGTATCTCGCGCAGTCTGAGGGTCGATGGAACCACTTGGTCCAAGAGTAATATCGCGCTCTGAAGCAGACGGTGATAAAACTGAAGAATGCTGAAAAGGACGTGGCGAGCAAAGACACCTTTATCAAGAGGAAAGGTGTTGAGTTCCTCGAAGTTTCCAAGAAGGCGGTCGAGGAGGGGGATCGGTGGGCTGCTCGCTCTAAAGCTGAGATGGTGAAAACAGCCGAATTTTCTGCCGAACTGGAGAGAGCCCATATGCGAATCGAAGAGCTCGAGCGTAAAAACGCCAAAGTTGTGGCTGCGAAAGATGTCGAAGTGAATCGTCTGAGGGGATCTCGAATTCGTGAGGTGACCCAGGAGTGGTCGAGGGTTGTGGATGCCATGACCGACAAGTGCCTTAAACGATTCGAAGGCATCAAGGAGTATATGGCCCGTCGTGATATCTACGAGGAAAAGCGCCTCTACCTTAGCCAAACCAAGTGGGCGAGGGATTGCATGAAGATGCTGAGAGAGCAGAAGGGACTTCAGGTACCGCAGGTAGTCCTAGACTCACTTTCTGCCAGGGAGGCTGAATTACAACTCGCTGCGGAAGAGGCGAAGGTAGGGGATATCCCGTACGAGCTTCTGGAGTTATCCCCCTTGATTCTTCGATCGAGATTCGTTGTCGACTGCCCCCTTCCTAGTTTCGATCAATTCGGGACGAACGAAGGTATGATAGACTCCTCGATCGCGGTCAGTCTTCGGACACCTGGCCATTCCTTGGATGAGGAGACCCAGGTACCAGCTGCCGAGAAGACGGTGGAGGAACGGTCAGTCGAGCAGCCTGAGGGAGACCGAGAAGTTCTGCAGTAGATAGGGCGTGGCCGGGTGTTTCCTTTTCGCCGTTGTTGTTTTTTTTTTTTTGAACGCTTGTTGATGTAATGTTCGGGCTTGGGCCTTGATTTAATCCAGAGTTGTTTCTTCTGATATTTTGGTCCCATCAGAGTTAGAACTTTCCATTATCTGAATGAGACTCGCAACTCCTTATAATTTCCTGATTAGCCAAAACATCGAAGTGCTCTCAAGGAGAGTGGAGGACGCCTAGATCCTAGACTTCCTCGGTCGACTGTCAGCCATCTAGTTACTCGTTGAATAAACGAACGGATAAAAGTATCAAGTATCGGTAGCTTTTGTACTGTATTCATGATCTTTTCTTAGCAGCGTGGATTAACCTCGCAACGCAATCTTGTCAGTTGTTTGGTTGGCCATGCCTTTCCTGAGAGATTATTGGAGGTTCCAGTTGGGTTGAGCAAAAGTGAATGATTGGTCATTTGCTCATTTTTTTTGGTCGGGGCTGCTCCTTCAAAAAGGATGCCTAAGTATCTTGCTTGGGGAATCAAGCCTCTCGTAGTTCATTGAAATGAGTAGAGGTGACCTGGAGAGTGCGTTTACTCGACGAATAAAAGTGACCGAAGGGCGCATTCACTCGTTTTTTAACAGTAATGGCTGGACCTAGGGAAGGGCTGCCTACGTACCCCGGAGGGGATCAAGCCATCCATAGTTCGTTGAGACGAGTAGAGGTGCCCTGGAGAGTGCGTATAGTCAACGAGTAAATGTGACTGAAGGGCGCATTTACTCGGTTTTTTTTTGGGTACATAGCGGGCAAAAGTGATTGTTGTCATTTGCTCAACGATTTTAATTCGCTGCTTGTAATATTTGTGAAAGTTGGACGCGTTCCAAGATCGCGAGATCGGTTCACCGGAAGAAGTTTCTAATTTGTAGACTCCAGGCTTGACTACTTCGATGACCTTGTAATGTCCTTCCCAGTACGTCCCGAGTTTGCATGCTCCTCATTCATTTGTATTGTCGAATACTTTGCGTAGGACGAGATCGTTGAGGAGCAGCGGCTGGAAACTAACCTTTTTGTTGTAGTAGCTCGCTGCTAAGTGCTGGTAATTCTGGATGTGGAGCAGTGCTTGATCTCGGAGCTCCTCTATGCTGTCAAGCGCATCAAGAAGCATGTCTCGGTTTATGTCATTGTTCATAGGCAATTTTGCTCGTCGCAGGCTGATGACATTAACTTATGCCGGTGACATGGCCTCGACACCATAGGCAAGAGAGAATGGCATAAGGCTGGTGGCTGTTCGTGGTGTTGTGTGATGTGACCATAGGACTGCGTCCAGTTCGTCGGCCCAATGGCCTTTTTTCAGATCGAGTCTCTTTTTTATTCCGTCGATGATAGTTTTGTTCGTCGCTTCGGCTTGGCCATTGCCTTGAGGATAACGTGGGGTAGCTGTTGGAAATGAACTGCGAGCCGTTGTCGGTGACTATTTTGTATGGGAGACCATGCCTACAGATGATGTGTTTCCATACGAAGTTCTGGACCTCTTTTTCCGTTATTTTGACAAACGACTCCCCTTCCACCGATTTTGTGAAGTAGTCGGTCATAACGAGTAGGAAATGACGTTGTCGCAAACTTGGGAGGGGTCCAACTATTTCCATCGCCCAACGCATGAAGGAGCAGGGCGTCGTCGTCGTACGGAGGAGTTCAGTAAGACTATGTATGCTAGGCGCATGTCGCTGGCATTTGGCACACATCTGAGCGTATTTCTCGCAATCCTTTATCATGGTCGGCCAGTATTATCCAAGGCTCTTAACCTTGAGGATGAGTGCGGGTCCACCGGAATGGTTTCCAGCTGCCCTGTTATGTGTTTCGGCCATCACGAGGTAAGTCTCTTCCCCGTTTATACACGTGAGGAGGATTTTGTTCGCTGTCCATCGGTAAAGCTTATTTTCATCAGAACGTAGTTTGCGCAACATTCTTTGAGTCGTCGGGCCTCCCATTTGTCTGAAGGAAGGATGTCGTGGGCGAGGAACTGGATGAAGGGGGTGCGACAGTCCATTTCATCTGGCTCGCCAGATACCAGTGATACCAAAGCATTGCCGGCGGTCGCTACAGCATCGCCTGATATTGTTATGTTGGGGCGAGTGACATGGTGTATTGGTATAGTACATTGGACTTGATATTTGAGCCTGCTTCCAAGGGCGGCAAGTACGTCGGCGCATACGTTGTCCCCACGAGGAACCTCGGTGAGAGTGAAATGTGTGAAGGAACTCGTGAGTTGCTGGACTACTTTAAGGTACGCATCCATTCGGTCGTTTCTTGCATCGTAATCGCCGTTAAACTGGTTAGCGACGAGCTAGGAATCACAATAGGCGTCGACGCGCTTTGCCCCAACGGCTTTGGCGAGATGGATTCCGGCAATGAGGGATTCATATTATGCTTCATTGTTGGAAGCTTGGAAGTCCAAACGGAAAGACTGGCGAATAAGCTCGCCGGTAGGTGACTGAAGTTGGACACCGGCTCCGGAACCATTAGTCGTTGATGATCCATCTACGTGCAGCACCCAGTTGGTATTCGGCGGGACTAGATTGCATTCGAGCTCGGGCGCCAGTTCTACTAAGAAGTCGGCGAGGACTTGCGACTTTGCGGCCGATCGATTTTTGTAGGTGATATCGTGTTCGCTCAGCTCAACGGCCCATTTCGAAAGTCGCCCTGACTGATTCCTGTTTTGCATGATGGTCCGAAGGGGTTGGTTTGTCAGCACGACAATCGAGTGCGATTGAAAGTAAGGCCTGAGTTTCCTCGCTGAAGTGACTATGGCGAGAGCCATTTTCTCCAATGTTGAGTAGCGAGTTTCTGCGTCTGTCATTCGCCTCGATCTTCCCGGACAAGGACGCTGCTGACGGCAGTGGATGACACGGCGATATAAAGATAGAGGATATCGCCCTCTTTTGTCTTCGTTAACACCTGCGGTGTTGTAAGATACGCTTTAAGTTGACCGAAGGCCTCCTCGCAATTGTCATCCCAAGTGAATCTCTAATTTCCTCGTAAGAGCTCGAAGAAGGGTAGACACTTATCCGTGGATCTGGAGATGAATCGATTTAGAGCCGCTATGCGGCCGGTTAGACGATGGACTTCCTTGCTGTTTTTGGGAATTGGGAGTTCGAGGATTGCAGAAATCTGTTTCGGGTTTGCCTCGATGCCCCTCTGAGTGATGATATAACTCATAAACTCCGTGGACATTACCCCGAACGTGCATTTGGCTGGATTGAGTTTCATTCCATACTTTTTGAGGATGATAAAACATTGCTCCATGTGCGCGAGGTGATCGCTTGCTCGTAATGATTTGACGAGCATGTCGTCGATGTATACTTTCGTCGTAGCGCCGAGTTGCTCAGCAAACATCTTGTTAACGAGTCGTTGGTAGGTCGCGCCAACATTTTTGAGGCCCAATGGCATGACTTTGTAGCAGTACGTGCCACGATCAGTGATGAACGCAGTTTTCTCGCGGTGGTCTAGGTGCATCAAGATTTGGTTGTACCCAGAGAAAGCATCGATAAAGCTGAGTAGCTCGTTGCCAAAGGTGGACTCGACTAAGCGGTCGATGTGTGGGAGTGGAAAAGTCAACGCAGACAAGCCATTTGCCATTTTTTACGGACTACGACCGGGTTAGCGAGCTAATCAGGGTATCGGTCCTCGGAAATGAAGCCGGTTGAAAGTAAGCGATCAACCTCGTCGTTTACCGCCCCAACACGTTCAGGTCCAAGCTTTCGTTGTTTTTGCCGTATGGGTTTAAAGGTTGGATCAACGTTGAGTTCATGCACTGCAACGGATGGGTCAATTCCTTGCATGTCGGTCGTTGTCCATGCAAAGGTTGAAACGTTGTCCTTGAGGAAGGAGACGATGCGACCCTTGTGGTCGTTAGCTAAGTAGGAACCTACCCAGATTGTTTTGCTCGGGTCGGCAGAGTCGATGCTGACTTTGGCGATTTCTTCTTTAAGCGGGTAGAGTTTCTCGATCGTTCGAGCCACCGTATTGATGTTGGGGTTAGACCGGCGAGTTTAACTTTGTTTACCAGGAGCTCTCGGGCTGCTAGTTGGTCGCCGCGAAGCGTGTGTATGCGACCATTATTGCCAGGGAACTTGATACATTGATGATAGATTGAAGGGATTGCGTTCATAGAGTGGATCCAAGGAGTTCCGAGGATCACGTTTTATGGCGTGTGAACGTCAATGATGGAGAACTTAACGTGTCTGGTTACTCAATGAACGGATACGTCAAGTCGTATTGTTCCCAACACTGTCTCAGATGACCCATTAAAGCCTGTAAGCGCTCTAGTGGATGGCTTGATGCGACTGGGATCGACACGTATTTTATCCAAGGACGCTTTGAAAATGAGATCGACTGAGCTGCCAGTTTCGATGAGTATCTTGGTTACTTCGCAATCGCCGATTCCGAGTTCAACCAGGAGGGGATCATTGTGAGGTGTGTGAACTCCGGCCAGATCCGCTGCAGAGAAAGTGATCTGTGGATCATTCTCCGGGACGGATGGCCATTTTTTTGCTATTGGCTTTGCAACAAAACTCTTTGACGGAACTGACCAAGTCATAGCAGGGCGGAGACCCACCCATGATAACACTCAGTCTAGCTTCTTGGATATCGTTGAGTTTTGTTCGTAAGTCTGTTCCCGGTTTGGGGGAATGTTGGTGGTCCGGCGGAGTGTTCCGCATGATGCTCTATTTGTTGCGGATTCTGTGAAGTTTAACCTGGAGGTCGGGGACATTGGAGTTTAGATGATCGCGCAGATCCGTAATTTTGGAGTTAACTTTTGCTCGCAGGTCGGTATGACCATCGTCAATTTCATCGCGCAGATCCGTAACTTTAGAGTTAAGTGTTGCTCGCAGATCGGTATGACCATTGTCGATTTTATCGCGCAGATCCGTAACCTTAGAAATTAAGCGTTGCTCGTAGATCGGTATGACCATTGTCGATTTTATCGCGCTGATTCGTAACCTTAGAATTAAGCGTTGCTCGCAAATCGACTTTTTTTGCTGTTAGTCGCCCGAGGACTATGTGAGTTGAATTGGGCTTTTCGTTTGAGCGCATTCCGAAGATCTTCTTGGGGTGGTTCCCCATCCAGGGGCGGGAAGGGAAAGCCGGCGAATATATTTCGACGGGATTTAGGCATATCTTCATCAGAGGATGAATTGCCGTCATGTCGCGAGGTGGCAGGTTCAGACCGTCGTGGGAGTTCTACGTCTTGCTTGTGCTGGGGTTTCTTCTTTTTATCTTTGTTTTTGGACCAGCTTTTGTTTCTCTTTGGTGGCTTTGGCCTGGCGGGCTCGATACTTGTGTGACCGCTAGAGAAGGCCACGAGCAAGAGTTCGTGCAGTTGCTTTCATTCCTTAGTATCGTGCCCTTTGATTTTGTGGTAGTCGCAGTACTTATTTTCGTCGAAGGCCGTTGTGGTTACATTGGACGTGCTAGTTCGTGGAGGGATAACTTTCCCATTGCTGTCCCTCTCCCTAACGTTCCATCCTGGCTCTCGAACGATCACTGCGGCCCCAGATGCATCATCTCCAGCGACAGCATAGACAACGGATTTTTTCTTGTCGACCTTGGCGTAGGGCGCGTGCTGTCTTGGCTCGAGAGGCGTATCTGTGGATTTTTTCGCCGTCTGTTTGACCGTATTTTGCTTGGTGTAGAATGCGCGTTTGTCCTCCTCGAGCATAATGAGGTTTTTGGAGCAATGGAGAGCGTCTTGCAGGGATACGGTGGGATGAGAGTAGAGATTCTTTCGAAACTCAGAGTTAATCCACAACGTATGTCGCAGGGCTTCGACAGCGGTTTTGTCGTTAACGTGAACCCTCGAGATGACCTGCTTGAAGCGTTCCATATAATCTTTCAAGCTTTTGGAAGAGCCTTGAGACATCTTCCACAGGTCGGAGATGGAAGCTCCATCTCGGGTGAACATGACATAGTGCCTCAAGAAGGCGGCGGAAAGGTCGTGGAAGTTGTCAATAGACCCTTCTGCGAGCTTGGAGAACCAAGTCAAAGCCAGTCCAGAGAGGCTCTTGACGAAGAGCAGGCAAGAGCCGGTGTCCTTCTCTTCGTCGCTGAAGTGGGCGCGAGCGACAGCGATGTTGAAGGTTGTCATATGGTCGGTAGCGTCCGAGTCACCGTTGTACGGCTGGATATGGAGTTTCTCTGTTTGTCGGATCTTGACGTTAGTAATCCGACGAGTGAAGGGGTTACGCAGGGTGGCTTCAAGGATCCGTTCGATCTCCGGGGCCGAACTAGTTACACAGTGGATCTTGGAGTGTACGTTCCGCAGTGAGTGTTGGAGCTGGGCTATATGTCGGCTTGTCGTAAGGTTTGAGCAGTCGGACGCTAGGTCGGGGCCGATGGATGCATGTTCTGAGGAATGGTAGCTGGTTCGGGAGCGCCGGTGAGAGGGTTGACAGAAAAAAGCTGGCGACGGACTGTAGGTGGGTTGCTTGAGGTCCCGAGAGGAGGGGACAAGGCGGGGGCAAGGATATCGAGGCGTTCATTCGTCGCCTTCTGTATCTAGTCCTGTTGAGCGAAATGGGCCAGGATCGTATCCATGATTTAGGTCATGGTTGGCGCGGCGGCGAAGGGCACTGGCTGTTCTTCGGTGGTAACTTCGTCGGTTTTCATCGTTCAAGTCGGAGCGTTACTTTGGCTGGGCCCCATGGTGGGCGCCAAATGTTAGATCTGAAGTTAGTCGGGCAGGTCGTCTAGAGATCTAACTCGATTCGTGGGTTTGTTACCGAAGACGTTATATAACTTGAAATGATATTGTTATTCGTTTCTCACAGCATACAGTGATTCTCAAAGGTTTAAAGTGTAGTTCAAAGCAAATAGAGTGTTTAGAACTTAGTTTCCTGGCCCCCTTCTCTTCGGATCCCCTCGTCCTTTTATAGCCCGTGTCCAGCCTTGTTCGTCCTAATGTACGGTTCTATCTTTCTTAACGGACCAGGCCTCTTTGTGGGCCGAACAATAGATCGCCGCGACCAAAAGTCAAGCTTGGCTTCGTTAGTGAGAAGCCCGCCGTTGTCGGCTGGTGCGCTGAGCTGGTGTCGTTCTTCCTTACGGCCCAACTACAATCAAACCGTGCCGGGATCTGGTGGGCCGACCCTCCTGAAGGGCCAGCCCTTCACCCGATGGGCCGTGTGAAGGGATGTAATCCATCTCTAACAACATTGTTTCGTTTTGATTTTTCTCCTCACATGCGTTACAAGTTCATTGATTCAACGTCTTTAGTGACTTCTTAACTCTTTTGAGCACTACAACCACGATAACCCATTAAATGATTCTTATCTCTCTTCTGGGAGGTAGATCTCCCCCTATAAAAAAGGCCATGCTTCATTTCGTGAACATCATCTTCTGATGTAAAAAATTGCTCGCATAAACTAAAATTGTGTTATCTGAGAGTCTTGGTTATTTAGTGTGTTCAGGTGGCTGGGTTTGTTTATTTGATGATCTCCTTGCAAAAAGGTAGATATGAGATCTGTGTGTGTGCTATTAATTATATGTGCGTAGAAAGGCTATGTAGCTGTGAATTTAAGGATTATCTAAGGTTCTAGAAAAAAACGATTACGGTACAACCGAGGACCTAAAGCTTCATTAAATGTTTTGATTTTGTTTGATCATATTGTGTTTATTATGTAGGACATGATATATGTCTTGTTTGTTTAAGGGTGCGATTACAAATTTTAAAAATTCTGTCTGAATGTATAATCAAATGTCTTTCTCATTTTTCTAAACAAGCATTTTCCCGATGCTATATAGTTTAATTTTTTCCTAAGAGATTGTGTCATGTCCATACAAGTCTGGGCTATACTGTCCGGTTTTTAGTTTAGGAAAACGTCAAGATCTAAGGCTCTTTCTTTGAGTATTGTTGGTAGATTCATGGATTGTATGTTATTTATGAATTCTTAGGTGTAGTCTTACTCTAAAAGGTTTGTTTGTTTTCATTTTTATTCAATGGAAGCCACACCTTTTGTTAAGAAGGGATTACTTCAACATTCTGGCAATTAAAATATCAATATATTACCAAGACGACTGAAATTTTAAAGAGTGATTCCACCTTTGCAGGCCTTGAAAGACAGCCAAGAAGCATTCAAGAAAATCATCAGAGCGATCAGTGTTTGGAGCAAGTTCACACAAACAGCTAAGTATTCTATTTACTCAAGTATCTAACATTATCTAAACCTCTCAACCTTTTTGCAACTCACTTTTAAAGTTACAATCCAAAAATATCAAAATCTGATCAAGCTATTGAATCCGTTTGATATTTAAACATCTGAAAGCTTGTGATATAATTCTAAAACCTTGCAAGGTAAAAAAAATGCATATAATTGGATTGGCCTTTGACTTTTAACTGTTTTTTGCTACTGTTAATATCATTGAAATGAAGTAAAATTGACATGAAGATAATCTAATTTTTGTGTTTCCTAAAGAGCTTTCGGTTCTTCCTTGCAGAGATAGTGTTCTTGATCTCACGATCAATGGTGTGAAAATAGTTGCAGTGGTGTTGTTTTGAAGATCATTTTTTCGCTGTTTCCAAATATGAAACACAACAGCCTGAGTTACCATTTTCCGAAGGAGGAGCTGGTGATTCCATCCAATAGTAGCAGCAGAAGTAGAAATTGTACTAGCGTTGGAATTGTTGGCTTGATTACTTCTAGTCCATGCTAGCATTTCTCACCAATTAATAAACATTTGCAATGGTCCGCTTATACGTTGAGAAAACCATATTATATCTGAGCAATAGTCACAGCTGAGAAGAAGATGATCTCTGGTTTTTGGATCCCGACAACAGAGACAGCTCAATGTTTGGCTGAGTATGCTTGATGTGAAAATGTTTACATCTTATATAGATATACAAATTAGTACTATAAATTGCTTTTTTTTTAACTAGAAGAGACAATATTGAAACAAAAAGAGAGTATAATGATTTTTTTCCAATCCTAACAAAGAGGATAAGACTTTACCATATCCATTGCTAATACCATGAGACTTTAATCTAAAATAGACCAAATGACCTCAAAAAGATCTCACACAACCAAAACTATTCTACATGGACCACAGAAGTGTAAATGACTATACTATCCTTAATGAAAATGCATTCTCAACTATTAGATCATCTCATATCTCCTTTAATGTGAGCCACACGATCGTCCTTCTCTCTTTCTCTCTTTCGACTGGGACCCGCTTCCTCTTTTTTCAACCATATGATCATTTTCCCATTGTTCAATCACGGCCACACAGTCTCTCTTCTCTCATTTAGATATGTATAACTAGTATAACTCGTACAACTAAACATATTAACAAATGATATAACTAGTATAACTGGTATAATTGGTATAAAATTTATAATTCATGTATAATATGCAATTGTTGTAACTGACATGACTAATAAATCATGTTTTTCATTTGAAATAAACAAAAAACTATCTTAGTTGGTTAATGGTGACAATATTTCGTATATTTTATTTGAGGATTTCAACATTTTGTTAAATTATTACATTACACCATTAATTTTACATTATATACCTTATATTTTTGGCTTTGTTAACTAGATAATTCATATTATTATGAAAAGAAAATATTTAACACAATTTTACAAAGTTATAATGTGAAAATATTGACAGAGCCCCTTACGCTGAACATGTAAACAACTGGTACAACTATGTTTTATTTACCAAATAAGTGATGCATGTAGAAGTGGTACAACTATTCAATTTCTGAAATTTATTTATTTCACAGGGTATTCCATGAAATGAAAAATCAAATGGCCAAAAGTGTTTAGATAGGTTCCTTATTATTTTTCATGATTTTTTTGTTTTTTTTTGGCAATTCTTACACCATCACATAAGTTCGCATGATTTACCTTATACTTTTTATGTTTGTAACTTGTTTGTCCACATAATTTTTGAAAAACATACATGAAATATGTTTTTACGAAATTGATGATTTCATTGTAACCGGGGAAAGACATGTAAATATAAACAAGTGGTACAAGTGAGGTAATTGTATTAGTTATGTGGTACAACTAATATTTTCAATTTCACTGCCAAAGTATAACTATGCACAAAATGGTACAACTCAAAAATTAGTATAACTATGTACATCTGGTATAACTAGAAAACTGGTAAAACTACTTTTTATTTTATTTACTATTGTTTAAATGTGCATCATGTTTTAAATGTACATAATGTATTAAAAATTCTTAAATATAATTGCGTAATTGAACCTTTTGTATCAGTTATACCAAAATACTTGTATTTTTTTATTGACTTGATGATTTATGGGGCTCACTAGTGGGCTGAGATGGAGAAGGCATTGATGGTTTCGAGTAAAGACCACCTTGATGGACCAAAGAAGATGTGATTTCTCTCTCGCGTTTTTGAGCCCGTTTGGTTGTATTTGACGATGACCCACCATGGACACCACCATTGAGCTTCCTCTTTTGCGCCACGATTTCATTCTTCTTCGCCGCATCTCTTTTCTTCACCGCATATTGCTTCTTATCTTCTTCATTGCATAGTCCTTTTTGTTTATGCAAATATATACGAATGATGAAAATTATATATATATTATCATCAATTTTCACTGCATTTATGAAAATATATTTTATTTAATCAAAAGTGTTATGAGCGGACTTTACTAATTTGAAAACATAAGAATCAAAAACTATTCGAAATCAAATTTGTAGACACAACAAACATAGGTATGTTATCTCTTTATATCAAAATGTGCAAGTTTCACCATGTTCTTCTTGTATATATGATTATGATTACTCTAATTCTTTTATTATTTTCATGTCCATATCAAGAAAATGAACCTTGGAGTGAGAAACCTACCAACCAGCATTAGGAAAACACAAATCAAATGTTGCTACAATAAAACTAGTAATAATACTATTGTAGTTAAACCAATTAAACTATTATTGTTGTAATCCAAATACCAAACATTAATGCTTATACATCCTTTTCGAACTCGTGATGGCTTATTCATTATCTTTTGAAATATACTCTTCAAGATCTTATACTACGATCTTTTCTGGCTCAGTAGTTGTCTTCTTCGGTTCCGAGAGAAAAACATGAAGATGGTTTTCTCATAAATAGTATAACCAGGACAACTATTACAAATGGTAAAAAAAATCATTATCCAAAAAAAATGTTATACAATAATTTATTAACATATTTTGACACATCTATGAAGATTAGACCAACATTGTCATTGGTTATACATCATCTTTTTCTAAAACATCATTCATACGCTGAAAACAAAAATTAAATATAATCATATAATTGTAAAGTTGTAGTAATTATACATGTTATATTTGTTCTAGTTATACATGAATTTTGACGTATGCAACCGGAGAAGATTAGACTAACATGCCTCATTACTTCAACATCATCTTTTTCTAGTATCATTCATACACTGAAAACAAAAACCAAATATCACCATATTGTTGCAAAGTTGTATTAGTTCTTCGAGTTATAGTTATACTAGGTATATTGGTTATACTCAATTTAGTTGGACAATTTTACTTGTTCTAGTTGTACTAGTTGCACTAGTTGGAGTTGTACTAATTTTACTATTAATACTCTGTGTTCTTATTTTTTATAAATCTCGTACGTAGATGATAAAATTTGATTTTGAATAAATCACAATTGAGTAAATAAGATTATGGGTGGGTTGATTTAGGATAAGAAAACAAAAATTGATAAGTGACAAAAGAAAAAATTGATTTTTCTTTTAAATGAAAAAATTGATTTTTCTTTTAAATGAAAAAAAGATCAATGGAGAAGACAGGAGGAACAAAAAAAATAGGGTTCAAATCTGTATCGGTTTTGGGTCAAGTTGTGGGTAGGATAAGAATGACATGTATTTGTAAATATGTTTAAGTTATTAGTTTTTGGTTATTTTATTTAGTTTTTGAATTAAATTTAAATGCAAAATAGAAAGGAAAAAGAAGGGGTCCATAGTAGAATAGTATGATCCCTTTTGGTCCTTACGAGAAATTGATCCAATACCATGCTAAGAATAATCCAAGCCTTTCTAAAGATCGTCAAAAGGAACTCACGCACAACAAACGGTGAAGACGGGCAGCAACACATATGACATGTCTTGAAAGCAGAACATGGCATCCTCTAGAAAAGATGAATGAATCTCCATCTAGAATTGATTCAGTCCAAAATGACCAGGAAACTATTTTTGGATTCTTTTCCAAAACATCGATCAAAGCTCTGTCTAGATTAAATTTTACTTCAAACTGCTTGCTCTTCTGTTATTCCACAATAGCGGCTTCAGTAGAACGCAGCTAGAACGTGAAGGAAAGTTGTCGCCAGAAGCATGACAATATCATTAAAAAATCTCCCCCCCCCCCCCCCCCCCCCCCCCCCCCCGCCCCGGCCTTTGAAGGCGCATAACAGGCTCTATACCCAAATCCTTCTAGTGTACGAGCGATGCTGCTTCTTCCCCCCCCCCCCCAAATTAACAGGGAGCATGACATGATGTGTTTATTTTTCTAGCAGGGTATGAATATCCTAAACAATTAACTATCAAATTAATCATAATCTTAACACACAAATAAAACTCTTAATAAGAGAGATAAGGTGTAGTACTTAGGGATCGAATCTACAGAGAGCAATGATACATAATAGATTTCTTATTTCTCAATACTAAGCTAGGTAGATATATATATATATATTAGTAGAAATTAATCAATTCATGGAAATATTCCTTATCGGGATGTATAGATGAAATATGAAAATATGATAATAATGCAAATACGAAAATATACTATTAAACTAACTAAATACAAATGTAAATATGCTAGACCTAGGGTTTCATGCTCATTGGATTATAGGGAAAAGGAGAAACGGAAATGTAAATATTCTAGAACTAAAATATTAACTATTCTGACACTTTTAACTCAGCTCTCGTATGAGAGCAAAAGGAAAGACCATCGATCGACGACTAAGGCCTGGTGTCAATCGATGGTAAAATCAGAAAGAAGTGTGAACGAGATTTGATATGTTCACCAAGCTAATTAGACCAGCTCTCGCATGCACCTAACAACCTAGTTCAATGGAGTCTATTCTAACAAAGAACATACTCTCGTAGTCGTCCATGTCCTACTTTCGAGATCCTAGTTAGCTACTCTAGAATGGAAGCATTAAGCACAACTCAATTGATGGATATTAACTTAACTTAACAATCCTACTTTTGGGCTAATCCATGATTGCCATCATTCAACCCTAAATCTAGTTGATAACTACTCAAACTTAATTAAAGTAAGAGCAATAGTTTGACTAAAATGCATAGATAAAATATCGGGTTTCCAATACAAATCTCCCTAAGGAGTTATGAGTCTTCCTCCCTAAACACCATAAAACTATAATAGAAAACTAAAATCTCTTCTCTCAACTCTCCACACACTTCTATGTGTAACACAAAAAGCATAAATATAAAACCCTAAAATCTAGGTCAAAACTCGTCAAGGTATCTTTGTCATTTGTCTCTAACTTGGGCTTGAGATCGGCTGTCTGTGAATTGGTTATAAATCGATGGCAAGTGTGCAACATCGATCGATCTTGGTCATGTACCATCGTTCGATGACAAGGTTGTGTCGTCGATCGACGACTGTCTTGTACTTCGACTCTCTCAATGATTAGCTACGGATTATTCTCTTCTAAATGTTCCAAAGGCTCCAAGTATCTTCACATATCTCCAAAATACACCTAGACTTGTAAAGACCTCAAAACATACGCTAGACACACATAATAGACCCTAAATAGAGCTTATAACATGGCCTAAAACTGGTAATAAATAGGCTATATCAACTCCCCCAGACTTAACCTTTTGCTTGTCCTCAAGCAAACAAACCTTGGAAAGAGGATTTGAAAAGCGAATACTCACATAATGTCTAAGTATAACTGTCACCCTACTTTGTTGCAACCACATCCTATCAAGTCAATCACAGAGAAACTTTATATACCCTATCCTAGTATAGCAACCAAATCAATTCTACCAACAACTTAGAGAATACTAGTTTGACTCACCCTCTACTAATTTCATTTCTTTGCATAAAAAAAAAATTACATGCTTTACCTTGGGAGTATCGATCAAATGACATATGGACTCTTACCCCAACAAGTATCTGAGAACATAAGTAGTCTTCTCTGATCCATTTCCTCTCTCTCTCTTCTCACTTCTCTTAGTCAATGTCTCCCTTCTTTTGAGAATCATTTTATTTTTTAATTGACTGAGATATTTGGACATGCTTCCATGAATCAAGCCTAATGATTTTTGGCACCAGATTCTGTTCACTTCTTTTTGACATTTATCTCTTTCTAGAATCATATGAATCAAGCATTAATGGTTGTAGCCACCAAATCATGTTCGACTCCTTTTTTTTAATCTGAAGGGGAAATAGAGGGGAATCAGAAGCACACATACTTTACCTTCCAGACTTACAGAAGGAATCTGATCCAATGTATACCAAGCCCCAAAGCAAGCAAATAATGTCAGGATTAGTATTGAAAATCATCTTCGGTTCCTTTAAACTTTCTAAGCAAGTGTGATATAGCGGCAGGATGATCCACTTTTATATCTCTAGTAATCTTTGCAAATAACCTTCTAAGAATGGTGCTAAATTGTGGTTAGTCAATAATAAATCTTGATCATAGTCCCCTTCTTGACTCAATAAATTTTTTTGAAAAACTTATATAGTTATAGAAATAAAACTCTAAAGACATATATAGTATTAGTGAACCTCCCCTATTTGCACTCTCTCAAGTGTAATCCGTCCCATTGGTTAGGAAAAATCAAATCACAATTAAATAGTTTAAGTGTAAAACTCGACACCTCCCTCTGTAAGAGGGCGTCGATCGATGGTGGGCAGGTGTGGTCTATCGATGGTCGCGATCCATGGTCGACTGATAGTGCATCTATGGTTTCGATCGATAGTGAACTTAAACAGTCTGTAAAAACAAAGTAAAACTCAAAATAAATAGCAGTATAAGTAAAAACTAAATAAAACTTTGTAAACAATGGTTTATCTCCCACTCAGCGCTTGGTTATAGTCTTAAGCTCGACGTTTAAACTATCTGACTAGAATGGAGGTGGATCAACACTTGGAAAACAAGTGTCTACATCTTCTTTGCTCTTCTAAAATCATGTACCAACGAAGCTTCTCATTGCCTCATCTCCTCTGGCTTTCTCATTCTTCTTGATCTCCTTAGCAACCTCCACTGAATGCATTCTCCTTTGTAGATTCTCAATACTGCGCTGTAGCATTCAAAGTCTGGCAGCTATAGCCTCTGATATATCCTCCAATTGCTGAGAGATATCTTATTTCATCAGCCTTTGAGGAAAAGTAATCTCATTGAACCTATCTTCTAATTGTTTTTCTGCTGCAGATTTTTGTCTATCGAGCTCAGTATCGATCGCTGGCTTGATGTTGCCGTCGATCGATGTCACTCTTTCTGCTCTAGTCGCATGATGTCTTCGAACAATATCCAAATCTTGCTTCATCTCATCCATGCGTGTAGTCAAAACGATGAGGCACTTGTCTATAGGATAGTAGACATCATCAAGCCTCTTGTAGAAATCATCCAGTGACATGTCTTGAGCTTTGTAGATTTCATGAAAAATATCATCAATCTCTGCTCTAATGCATGTCTCTTGCTTCTTCATAGACGTAGCGATTTTTGCTGCATGTTCTGGTAAACTTATGTAGCTCTGCTCAAACATAATAGCTCTTTCTCGAACTGCTTTGATGTCTTCTTTTTGCACATTCACGACTCTTTCATCTATAGCTCGTGCATTACCATTCTCATCTATGTAGATCTCATACTCATCTTTCTTTTCCCAATGGAAAATTCTTCTGCCATCAGCATCATAAGCTCTCTTTCCATGCTCTATATGACCGTCAATCAGTAGTGGGTTTATTCAATTGACTGATCGTGCACGTCCTGAACCAAAAGGATTAGAGGTACAATACTGGTTCACCCATAGAATGGTCTCGATCGATGCATTATGGCTGTCGTCGATCGATTTTTTTTGTGTTTGGGAGTGTATAGATTATTATGGATCGACACATTCTTCGCTGTCGATCGATTCTTGTACTTGTGTGTCGATCGATGGATGTTGTCCAAATAAATTTTCTGATCTAGTAGCCATAAAAAGGGCATCTGCTACATCCTCCTTAGGTATGTTTAGAATTCTCCCATAGAGAGCTCGTTCACGTTCTTTTGTATCTCTGAAAATTTTAAACTTATCTGGTCTAACATAACCATCACCTGTATCTTCTGATCTTGGTTCTTGTTCTGGTTCGCGTCTGATATTGTTTGAAGGCAAAGAGATGTCGTCGATTGATGCTTGATTATCCACTTTCGTGTTCATTACCCAGCCAGCGTCTTCCATGGCCGTGATACTCAATCAGCTCTTTCTCTCTGAAATCTGCATCGTATTATTTTTAAGCTTCACTATATCCATGGTATGCCTGATGGGTGTCGATCGATGGTGTATGGTGACCGTCGATCGATGCTCGATAATCAGACATTTGGCCAAAAAGATTCCCAGCTCCATTAGCCATCGCAAGTATATCTGCCACATTTTCCCTCGTGACATGCAGAATTTTGCCATCCATAGCTCTTGCGTGACCGTATGGATCTCTCATAATATTGAACTCATCTGGTTGTAGATAGCCATACTCCCTCTCGCGTTTTGCAGCTGAATCCAGTTCAGAATCTGAGTTAATACCAGTATTGATCGATGGTGATTGGTTACCATCGATTGACATCGATTTCCTGAGTTCATGGGAAACATCAAAAACACCAGCCTCTTCCATAGCAGTACATTGGTTTTCGATTCTCTCTTCTTCTCTATAGTCTTCATCGTGCTCGAGGTAGGCTGGATTGTAATCGACATCTGCGTGGTAGGCATTGATCAGTTCTGGAGGGTGGGTGTCGATCGATAAGAAGGCTTGGGCGTCGATCGGCCGTTGAATTGCAAGCTCGTCGATCGATTGTTCGGGCTAGTGGTATCGATCAATGCGCCTTCTTCCAACTCCTCGCTGAACTCATAATCGCAGAAGCATGTGGCCACAAGCTATGCATCATTACATAATTCAATTAGAGTAGCTTTGCTCTTATTCTTAACAGGTTCATAAAAAATATTCTGATCAATTAGAGATATATACAACCTATTTAGCTTCATATCACCGATAGCTCCCACAGTGGCCATAAATGCTCTCCCAAGTAGTAGCAAAGAGTTCTAGTCTATCATGATGTCCATCACATCGAAGTCTACTGGGACTAGGGTATTTTTAATCTGCACTGGAACATCTTTTATCATCCCTCCTGAGTTCACTCTTGAGCAGTCTACAAACGTGAAAGAATCATTGGAGGGTTCCATTCTCAGGTTCAGCTCCTATGCCATAGACTTTGGCATAATGCTCACTGACGATCCAGTGTCACAAAGGGTATTGGGATATTCGTGGTCTTTGATGAAGCATGGGATTACGAACTTTCCAGGATTACTGGTTTCCTTATATGTCGATCGATGCTGAGGTCGCACTGTCGATCGATACATATATCACTCTATTGGTCGGTGCTTGGTCGTCTGTGTCGATCGACGTTAGTCGATTCACACGAAGCCACTGAAACTGAAGGCTTCACTGTCGATCGATGAGGTGTGATTGATATCAGTCAATGCTCGAGTTCTGATGTCGGTCGATTCTATTTGTAAAGAAGTGTCGGTCGACGCTGAGTAGAGGCCCTCGATTGATGCTTGTCGTCTTTCTTTGCAGATCATACGTTCGAGTTTCTCTGAGTCTGAGAATAGTAGTTCTTGTCCTTTATTGCTCCTGGTACTCTTTTGCATGTACATGAAAAACAAAGAAAAGAAAAATTTAGTAACTTGAAAGTAAAAACAAACCTAGACTAAATCCTAGAAATTAAATCTAATGGTGATCAATGCTCCCCGGCGACGGCGCCACATTTGACATGGTGTGTTTATTGTTTCAGCAGGGTATGAATATCCTAAGCAATTAACTATCAAATTAACCCTAACTTAGTACATAAATAAAACTCTTGCCAAGAGAGATCAGGTGTAGTACTTAGGGATCGAATCCACAGAGAGCAATGGCACACAATAGATTTTTTATTTCTAAAGATTAAGGTAGGTAGATATATATATTAGTAGCAATTAATCAATTCAAGGAAATATTTCTTATCAGGATGTATAGATGAAAATAACTCGACTGTAAGGTCCACCAGGTCCGTAGGAGAGTCAATCTTTCTCTAAGCAAGATGTTTTTTGTCATATACGGAAAGAGTTTTCAAGGAGGAACCCAGCTTATCCCCTCTCAGCGGAGAAGGAGGAACCCAGCTCCTCTCAGAGGAGGAACCCCTTTCCTTCAGTCAGTCTCCAATTTTCGTTAGTTCTCTCTCTCTCTCTCTCTCTCTCTCTCTCTCTCTCTCTCTCTCTCTCTCTCTCTCTCTCTCTCTCTCTCTCTCTCTCTCTCTCTCTCTCTCTCTCTCTCTCTCTCTCTCTCTCTCTCTCTCTCTCTCTCTCTCTCTCTCTCTTAACAAAGCGGAATTCTCCCAGGTTTCAGTCTCTTTCTCTTACTGACGAACAGAGCACTCGCATGTCTTTAATACTAAATATATCAATATTCACCACATAGAAACCGGCCGGAGCTTTACTAATCACCACATAGGAAATATGATAATAATGCAAATACGAAAAAATACTATTAAGCTAACTAAAAATGAAAATATGCTAGACCTAGGGTTTCAGACTCAATGGATTATAGGGAATAGGAGACACTCAAATGTAAATATTCTAGAACTCAAATATTAACTATTCTGACCCTTTTAACTCCAACTCTCATATGCGAGCAAAAGGAAAGACCATTGATCGATGGCTAAGGCCTGGTGTCGATCGATGGTGAAGTCAGAAAGAAGTGTGAACGAGATTTGATATGTTCACCAAACTAATTAGACCACATCTCGTATGCGCCTAAAAACCTAGTTCAATGGAGTCTATTCTCGCACAGAACCTACTCTCGTAGTCGTTCATGTCATACTTTCGAGATCCTAGCTAGCTACTCTAGAATGCAAGCATCAAGCACAACTCAATTGATGGATATTAACTTAACTTAGCAATACTACTTTTGGGCTAATCCATGATTGCCATCATTCAACCCTAAATCTAGTTGATATCTACTCAGACATAACTAAAGTAAGAACAATAGTCTCAATATAATGCATATGTAAAATATCGGTATTCCAATACAAATCTCCCTAAAGAGTTATGAATCTTCCTCCCTAAAAATCTTAAAACTATAATAGAAAACTAAACTATCTTCTCTCAACTATCTCCAACTCTCCACACACTTCTGTGTGTAATACATAAAGCAACCCTAAAATCTAAGTCAAAACTCGTCCAGGGTATCTTCGTGATTTGTCTTTAAACTTGGCTTGAGATCGGCTGTCTGTGAATTGGTTATTGATTGATGGCAAGTGTGCAACATCGATCGATCTTGGTCTTGTACCATCGGTCGATGAAAAGTTTGTGTCTTCGATCGATGATTGTCTTGTACTTTGACTCTCTCAATGATCAGCTACAGATTTTTCTCCTTTAAATGTTCCAAAAGCTCAGTATGTCCATATATCTCCAAAACTTACATGGACCTATAAATACCTTAAAACATAGCCTAGAAACACATAATAGAGCCTATAACATGGCCTAAAACTGGTAATAAATAGGCTATATCAGAGCAAATTGACCAATTCATGTGGATTAAGAAAATAATATGCAAGGATGAGAAATAGTCAGATTGCAAAGAAGCAAACAAGACAAAGCTACAATGCACACTCGACACGCCAAAGAAGGCCGAGAACCAAAGAGAACAAAACATGAACAAGGATAGCATGAGGACAAGCAAGCTAGCCACAATCATCATTCGAACAGATCCAAGACCTCCATCATCATAC
This sequence comes from Moricandia moricandioides, assembly GCA_905132885.1. Classification (NCBI taxonomy): domain Eukaryota; kingdom Viridiplantae; phylum Streptophyta; class Magnoliopsida; order Brassicales; family Brassicaceae; genus Moricandia; species Moricandia moricandioides. Next base: position 50,873 of record CAJHQQ010003061.1, read on the forward strand.
CAGAGGCGATCTGGTCATGATAAGAACAAACGGCCTCATCGCTTCAAAGAAGCTTCTCCACAAAACCTTCACCATACAAAGCAGTTGTAGAATCAGACAAAATAAGAGAGCAAAGAGCAGGAATTCTCCTGTGCCGACAAAGGATGATCGACACCGGAGAAGAAACGAAGAAAGCTGTTGGCGGATAGGTTAAAGAGGATTTTTCGAGGTTTTTACTTTGTATTGTTGATTTCTTCCACTGAGAAATAGCATGACAACGAACTATAAATTGTTTTTTTTTTGTACATTTCTATTAGTTAATACAAAGAATGGTTCATTACTGTTAACCAAACATGTAAACATCAAAGATAAACAGATCAATTGAATACAATAAAACTAACAATTAATTAATGATTTCTTAATAAAAATATATACAACAGGTTTGTACATATTGCATATGTGGATTTATATAACGCAACCATCTTTACTACATTGTCCACGATGGTTCGTAGATGTCTTATGCAGAGATTTACTGTATATTTAATCGTTTTTTATCTATACAAGAGAATTTAATTAAACTCTTTGTCCTCAATAATGTTGTATTATAATAACTTACAGTTATAAACAACAAATGAGAAATTGTGGCATGAAGAGTTTATCACCGTATCATTTGATACAGCCCTAGGTGCTGAAACATCTATATCTATCTATATGAATAAGAAAGAATATGTTTTTTCCTTTATTAGCGTCGCTTAATCAACAGAGAGACAAGCGTGACATGTCAACAAAATTTTAAAATATGTTATAAATTTATTATTAAGTGAGGAAGTATTTATAGAATAGAATATATTGTTTTCTGTGTATGTGTTAACATGAGAGAGAGAATATATTGTTTTATGTATTATTAAGTGAGGAAGTATCAAGTGTTGCATGAGGTGTAACTTAATGGATAATAACTATTATTTAACACTCCCTCTTGATTATTCATTTTGTATTACGTACTGCCTCGTTAAAAACCTAGTCACGAAAAAACCAGAAAAAAAAAATCATGAAAAG
>CAJHQQ010003062.1:0-51869 GCA_905132885.1 Moricandia moricandioides
AATATTACATTAAACATTTATAGTAGTATTATCATTTGATATAAAAGCAAAAATTTAGAATAGGTAAATATATAATATAAGAAATGGAAAATTTAAATTAAATATCTATCTGAAAATGTATATTAAAATAAATAATCAGTAAATGTATAATATAAGAAATAAAAATATTACATTAAACATCTATTGTAATATTAAAAATAAGTAAATATACAATATAATAAATTTAAATATTACACTAAACATCTATAAGTAAATATACTATAAAAATAATAATAAGTAAATTTACAATATAACAAATATAAAATTACGCTAAATATCTATATGAAAAAATATATATTAAAATAAATAATAAGTAAATATACAATATAAGAAATAAAAGTATTATATTAACTATCTATTCTAATATTACCATAGATATAAAAGTAAAAAAAATAGAATAAGTAAATATATAATATAAGAAACAATAAATAATAACTAAATATACATAAAATAAATGGGAAAATTACATTAAACATCTATATGAAAAATTTATACTTTTATGTTTTTATTATTTCCAAATATTTTATAAGTGAATATACAATAGAAAAGAAATAATAATTAAATATATAATATAAGAAATATAAATATTACATTTGATATTAACGCAAGAAAATTAAAATAAGTAAATATATAATATAAGAAATGAAAAGAGCAAATTAAATATCTATCTGAAAAATGTATATTAAAATAAAGAATCAGTAAATATACAATATAAGAAATAGAAGTATTACATTAAACATCTATTGTAATATTATAATAAGTAAATATGCAATATAATGAAAATAAATAATAAGTAAATATAAAAAATAATAAATAGAAATATTATTCTAAATATCTATCGTAATATTATCATTTAACATAAAAGAAAGAAAATTAAAAATAAACAAATATAAATATAAGAATAGATTAAACAATAAGTAAATATACAGTATAAGAAATGTAAATATTACATTAATCATCTATAATAATGTTAGAATAAGTAAATATATAATATTAAAAAATAAATAAATATATATAATATAAAATAGAAAAACTACATTAAGCATCTATCTGAAAATGTATAGTAAATTTACAATATAAGAAATAGAAATAATACATTAAACATCTATTGTCATATTATCTTTTGATATAAAAGCAAAAAATTAGAATAAGTAAATATATAATATAAGAAAAAAAAGAATAAGCAAATTTACAATATAAAAATAGTTATATAGTCAACATTTGAAAATCAAAATAGTTCCGCGCGTAGCGCGGATTAATCGTAGTTTAATTAAAAGTATAGGCTTTTGATCAAAAATTAAAAAAAAAAAGTATAGGTTTTAAATTAAACAGTGGCATGGCTCTGTAAATACATACATGAGAGAAGGGTACCTAAAAAAGTCGTCTATCTTAATAGTATAAATTTTTATTTAAAAAAACACACATTTTGGTTGTATTTTTTAAGTTAAATAGGAAAGTCTAAACTAAGTCTTCATTGATAAGGGGGCACAGATTTGTAAAATCATTCTGAGGAGATAATAGTATAATTTGTGGGTTCTTTTTTTTGACAAAATTCTCAAAGGACAATAATCTCAAATATGACAAATGGTGAAAAAAAAATCTACAACAACCAAAAACTATGTATAAACCGGTACAACTATGTAAGAACAGGTACGACTCAAAAACTAGTACAACTACGTACGAACCGGTACATCTCAAAAACTAGTGGACATCACTGTCGAGCTTCCTCTTATTTGTCATGACTTCACTATTCTTTGCAGCATCTCTCTTCTTCTTCATTGCATCTTTCTTCTTCTTCATTGCGGCATCTCTCTTCTTCACAGTAAAGTCTTTCTTTTTGTTCATCGCCGGTGAGTAACTCTTACTCATAAGTTTTAATAGTTTCTAAAGCTATAAAAACAAGTTTAACATCAAAAGAAACATAAGTTTTAATACTAAAATGAACATAAGTTTTATAAGGAACATAAATTTCCAAAAATAACCCAAAAGCTATCAATTTGACACGAAATGAGACCTTAGTTGTCACCGATGCTCCCTCCTTATTCTTCTCACCGGTGACTTGTGCTTTTGGAGCCATGGTTGAAGATTTTTCTGGTTCTGCGTCAACTTTTTGGCATCGAGGGCAAAAAATGAAGCTGTTTTTTTTAAATAAATTGTACAACAAGTATAACTAGTACAATTTGTAAAGAAATCGTTATCAAAATCAAATATCATTAAAATATACAATTCATGTATTTGACACATGCATGAGAGGGAAGATTAGACCAACATATCTTATTAGTTCTACGTCATACTCTTTTCTATCATCTTCATATGCATAAAACAAAATAAAGATCACTTTATTAATTACAAAGTTATACTAGTTATATGTGTTTTACTTGTACCAATTATATTGGTTATACTTAGTCTATTTGTACTAGTTTTATTCGTTTTAGTTATACTAGTTGTACTAATTCGAGTTCTACTAGTTGTACTAATTCGAGTTCTACTAGTTGTACTAGTAATACTCCGTGTTCTTTTTTATTTTGAATCTTCTACGTAGAAGATAAAATTTGATTGTGGGTAAGATATAATTGACAAAATATGATTATGGGTGGATCGATTTATGATAAAAAAACAAAAAAAACTGCATCAGATCTGGGTAGAATTTGTGTTAAGGTGAAAGAATTTTTGATGAGGAAGAAGAAGAAGAAATTAATGGTTATTTGGGTCAGGTTTCGAGTCTAAATCCGGGTCAGATTCTGGGTAGGATAATAATAACAAGGTTGGTAAATATATTGAAATTCTTAAATTTTTTAGTTATTTTATCTAAATTTCTATTTAAAATTAAATGTAAAAGAGAAAAAATGGGTCTATTTGGGATTATTTTTTCTGTGTGCGGTCTATTTTAGCATTTGATTCATTCTCAAAAACAATAAAACTATATAAGGCAGCTTTCATATACATGTGTTGATCAACACGAGTTTACTGTTGGAAAAGTCTGTACTGCAGAGGTTTAGATATATATATTTATACACACATATATGGTTCTACGATTTGATTTACGAAAATCCTACACGAGAGAAAATTTGAGCACGATGAAAAAGTCTTTATACCGAAGCTGTGTTTCATCTCACCCACCTAAGAACACAAGAAAAAAAAATGTCCATTAGTCTTCGAACGAGAACATTGAATACCAAAAAAAAACGCACATAAACCATTAAATTGTGTTTGTGTTATAGTCAATCATCAGGCAGAAGTAAATATTCAGAGGCAAATGGAGAAATGATCAGAGGATACGCAGGCAGGAGTATTTACCGGGGTGGGAGATGGAACGTTGGAAGGTGACAGAGCTCGAAAGATTCAAACATCTTAAAGATTAATTTTTAATTTGAGCTGGTCGGTGGGCTTGTGCCAAAGGTTGAAGATGATGTAACTGAAGCTGGCATTTGTTGAGAACCTCCTTCAGCCCAAGAACTCTCAGATATCGGAGAATACGGCCTTGTCACTTTGTTTTTCACCAATTCCTAAAACAAATAACCAAAACAAATTCTGAATTTGTTTTAAACAAAAGGTGACATTATTGTTAATTAGAATGTGAAAGAAAAAAAAAGTAATCTAACCTTTGAATCATTTTGCCCGTACAAGTTAATGGCTTGATCGATGGCTGAGTAGACATCAAGGGCCTGCTTCGTGTTGGGACTGCATTTGACAACACGGACTTGTTCCTTGGAATCATATGACTTTGATTTCAAATAGAGACTAAGCCGCGAAGGTGGAGAGTTAGGTTGGTCTTTTTTCCCGTCAGTCAGTTCCATGAATACCAGATCAGTCCATAGAACGTCCCACTGTATAGAGCACGCATCTTTGGCTGGGATAAACTTTCTTTGACCCATTATGTTGGACGGTTGCTAGAAAAAAAAAGAAGCAAAATGTCAAGAGGACTTTTTGGCTAGGATGATGAACACTAGACCAATTAGATCTTATGCATATACTGAGAGAGTAAGAGGATATTGTGTGACTCACTTGTAGCAGTATTACTCTACGATGTGTGATCATTAGAACTTTTCCTTTTGGTAGGATGAAATGACTTTCATAAGCATCTGTCAATGCAAACTTCCCACGTACTTTGAACAGGTCAACCTGGCCAAGGAATGATCCAGATTCTGCCAACTGCAATATGACCTGTAAATGCAAATGTTAGAAGAATGAATCTTTCCTCACGTATCATCAGCACGAATAAATCCATTCCTCATCAGGAGGAAAACGACTAGTGAAATGCAGTTTGAAAAAAATCATGAGTAGAAATTGTACCTGCCCCTGTGCTCTGTATTCATTGTAAGGACGAAGCAGGCTATCAGCACCAACAGCTCTTGGAAGTCTTCGACGAAGAAGTTGTTCATCTGAAGTGATGGCTGCTGCTATCTTCATCCTCATGGCATTTGCACCTTCGGTGGTCTTTGACAGAAGATCAAGAACTCCACTCACAGGTTGTGCAGCAGCACCGATGATTCCTTTCCCAAAACCTGAGACAAATCCTTCGACACCAGAAGATTTTGCACCTTCGAGAGGCTTTGTCAATATGCCTGTGACTCCTCTAAACAGGCCTTTCGCTAGAGCTCCACCTCCTTCTCTGATAATGTCACCAAAGTCCTCAACACCTTTGTTATCCTGTCAAATGTAAGTAAACACTTGTATCAGAAGCCATTTGAACATACCAGTCTTAAATGAACAATTTTTACATATTAGGTGAACAGATGAAAGGCAACTTGTATTGTTAATGTTGTGTCTACATGAAACAGCAACACGCAGGAGCAAAATCACACCCAGGAACGAACCTGTCTCTGTCGACTTTGGATGAATTTTTTATCCATTGACAACGCAGCTATGCCTTGACTCATATGGCCAAGAGCGCTGCTTGCATTGCCAAGAATATCAACACCTGAGAGCAACTGAAGAGGCTGGCCAAGGAGGTCTTTCTTTACGTTCCTAATAGCACTATTGATCATAGTACTTTGCCGCATGGATATGTTCTCGTTAAATCTTCCACTTATGCGTACCTGTTTCAAGATAGGAAAAATTAATAAAGAAATATATATGAATATTAGGCTGGGTTGGGTTGGAAGTGCAGTACTTCCAGTAGTTGGGACGTCAACAAATCAAATTCTATAAGTTGTGAAACTCGTCGACTATAATCATTATAGTGATCCTACGAGTAAAAACGGATTGTCATTAACTAATTAATGGATGTTGGCCAATTGATAACTATTATAAATTGGTTTTCTAATAGGCTAATCGCGTGAAACACAGAGGTCCCCATTGTTAGTTACCGTCAATTTAGTTAGTATGGAAAACTTACTGGCATGTTTTCTGTATTCCCAAGAGCAGTCATCAGGGATGACCAAAAGCCAAGCACTCCCCTCGGCCTTTGACTTGGAGACATGGCCATAGATACTTTAAATCTAACTTCTGAGATATCTAGAACTCTGCAATTTTGGACGGATGTAACCACATAGGTGAGTGTCGATGAATGAACTCGTTTAGTAAATAGCAAATATATATATAAACGCCGTGTGTACATACCCGATTTGAATGAATGGATCAACTGAGACAGCCGTCGACTCAGAATTGGATAGTCTACTCAAGTTGGATTGCTGAATCATCTCATGAATGCGCCAGATTATAGGTTCATGGATGTTAATCAGAAAGGGAGTATTTTCACGTCCCTGGAAACCTATATAAGGGTAGACACGGAGATCGAGACCAGCATTTGATTGCAAAGTAACAGAAAACTTCAGAATGCAGTCAGCTTTATCTCCAGTTTTCTGTGGTCTGAACAGAACCGGCATTGGAGACAATGGTAATTGGTTATCCACTTGTATTCCTTGCATCCTTAGCTTGAACCTGTAAAACAATTAGTGTTCAATATTAGTCCAGCGTGCTTGGTTTGTATAACTGATTAGCGTGAAGACGGTGACCACTATTGTCGAATTAAATATGAATGTAGTACGGTCAGAATAACTGCAATGATAAAATATAATGCCCCTTTCTCTGAAAAAGAAAGATACAACTTAAGAACCTGATAAACTCACCTGCTAAGCCCAGAGCCCAAGCCGGTTGAGTATGCCACAAAGAGATTTTGCACTGACATGTACAATATTTCCTCCGGAGTATGATCGATTACGGAGATTCCAAGCTCAGCGAGCTCAACAGTCACATGAAACTCAGACTCTTCTGAGGCCAGAAGTTGAGATTGCTGAGGCCCACCAGATAAATCTGACAAAGATGATGTTGGGAGTCTTCTGCTTATGCTTGAAGTAGGTTCAACTGCCGGCATCCAGTCACTGATTCTCACAATGTTCTTTTTGTCTTCCTTTACAATAGTAACTCGTATGGGTCTGGTAGGTCCAGTCTCACTTCGTGGTGGATGATCACCAATCTTATCAATATCATACTTTTCCGATTTAGAAGGATCATTTCCATCAACAAGAAGTTCAAATAGATGTCGTCTACCAAGATCTTCCCAATAAAACGAAGCAGCTGCGTTAGGAGGAAGAAATTGCCAAGACTCACTGACACCATCCACTTGGCGATAGCGAATAGGAAGAAACATGGAACGGTTCTCGATCCTAGGAGAGTGGATTCACATCACATCGAATACAAAAACAGAAGGTCAGATATCCGTAGTGAAATACGAAACGTAAATATAGTAGAGGGATCACAAACTTGGATCAGAAAATAGGATGCATAATCATATCAAAATAATTTCATGCAGGTTCCATGGATTACTTTATTCACCAAACTGATAATGGGTTTCAAATAACAGATTTTGCAGCAATTGTTCAAATCATAAATGCAAATATGATCTGGCAGTTAGAAAATGCACCATTTTTGTACAACAACATCAAAAAATAAAACAACTCATCTGGAGCTGGAAGACAATTGAAGAATGTGTAATTTACCTGTAAGGGCCGGAGACAGAGTTTGGCCTAAAAATAACTTCGTAACGTGAGTTTTTTGTCCCGCTTCTGACTTGTACTCTTAGATGCAATTGATCAGTTCCATCTTCTCTTCCAACAGGGACACGCATTATACCTTCACTATAGACACTGAATGGTGTGCTCCATCTATATCCCTTCACTCGTAACTGAAAATGTCCCATCCGCCGTAAGCACATTAATCATATTAAAATTAAGATACAGAAAGCTGAAGGTATTTCACATACTTTCAGCAACTCAATCCGCGTGGAAGACTGCCATCCAAAGAGCTTTGGAGGATCAGAAGGATTAATCCATTCTTCTGCCTGACAATCACATTGTTGAAGACAGATACTCATACCCACCCTGTTGATGAATAAGGTGTGTGGCTGCAGATGAATAACCTGAAAGCAAATGTATAATTAGGAGTAAGATAACAAGTGGGACTCCAATATTAAGCACTGATCCCCCTCTCATTCATCTTGATACAATAAACCACGGATAGAAGCCTAATATATAGCAGCAGCATGTACATTTTTTTAGGAAACAGGAGAGAAAAAAAACAAAGACTAACTAAGTACTGTTTGCAGGCTAACTAAGTACTGTTTGTCAAGCTAACTAACCCATACGAGTTTTTACGCCCATATAGCATCTTTAATAAATAGACACCAACAAAAAAAAAAACTGTACAGGAGCACGAATTTGAGTTCAGGCATGTAATTGACACACACCACAGAAATGAGAAAACAGAAAAATCTCACGGAGGTGATATCTGACCTTTGTTCTGTCCGATGTCATATTCAATACTGCAGAGAGCTTGTAGTACGAGGCATCTGAGCAGAAAGCGTTTACATCTATGCGTTCCTGGAAAAGAATTGGTGGTTAATGAAAGGAGAGAAAGTTGCTAGTCACACAGCCAACTAAAGAAAATGATGACACGGCCACACAGCTAGGAGGAAAATCCTTTGTACACAAGTGCGTCAGAAATGGTTCGTACAATAAGCACAGTCCAGCAATTCCAAGACATTAGCTTTAAGCAAATCATTTAATATTTAGCAACTCACCTTCTTCTCAAGCTCAAGAAGAGAAATTCCAGGACTGTAGATCTCAGAATCCCGAGCTGCAACAGCAATACCAATTCGTGGAGAAACATAGGAATCCTTCTGAGATGAAAACAGCACGACCCCACTCCGACCAGCGGACTCCTGTGGAGAAAGCATGCTAGGCAAAGGACTAGTATCCTCGATAACCTCAAGCACTCGAACATTTTTCCTCTGTTGTCTTCTCTCTATCGAAAACGTAGGAATTTTCTTAAAAGTTTTCGAGGCCCTAGACAAACAAGGGGAGCCAGCTTCCACATTTTCTGATGGTTCAATCTCCACCACTCTGTACCCGAGAGGAACATATGAATCATTTGTAATCCAGTATGGAACAAAGAACCTTATAGTCTTTGGTGCAGCCCCGGTTTCTCCAACATCACGTTCTATACTTACACGCAGTCTCCTGAAACTCCAAGAGAAAGAGTATGATGTGGCAAAATATTATCATGAATGTATGGTGTCGGGGTTATAACAAAGAAAGATAAAACATCCGCATTTGATAATTCTCAACATGATAAGATTTCTTCAATAAATTAAATTCAGTTACGGACTAGCTCCTCTACTAGTTAGTTAAGTAGAGATACTGATGAAATATTATTCTGGAAGAAATGACGATTTTGTAACGTTGTGACCCTTAATGGTCAAGAGCCGTAAAACAGCTGTTAACCATTTTTTAAGAAACAATGCACATATTCATATATTTGACGTATTTGACCCAAAAAATCATATATATGACTTAATAGGCGGGGTTAACAAGACTAAGAATTCCAGGAACTGAAAAAGAAAGAGTGACAAACCTTTTGCTCTGTTGATGGACGAACCAAAAGGATGACACGCTGTCACTTGAAGATAGATCTAAAACAGGAATAGGATCCTACAAAAGAAATTCAGATTTAGTAATGAATCGAGAACTTTTTCCGGAGTGAGTAGATCCTTAATATCAGAGCCAACCTTTTCCAACGCCCAACCACCATGGACAGCTAGTGTAAGATACACAGGTCTCTGAATATCTGCTGAATATACGTGAGCAATCTTCCTTGACGATACTACACCATGTTGTCTCTCAAGATATGTGCCTTCTTTTGTTTTTTCCCACACTGTGAATTTGACTGGGCAAGGAAGTCTATTTTCTAGCTTCAAAGGAGAACTAACAGAAATTTTCCAATCATAAACAGGTGTATTAAGGTCTGTGTGAAGAACTGACGCATCTGCTCCCACGCTGAGCCAGAATGGCTTACTCCCTGTAGAGGGCTGGCAGCAGAAAAGCATATCTTTCTTCTCAAGCTGGTTTAGTTTCAAAGCAAAAGAAGATGCTCTGCTGCTTTGCTTGAACGTTTGCTGCCGAATAAGCAAACCTTGATCAACAAATGGTTGATCTTTTCCACAACCAGAACTCACGGCGATGCAACTACCCCATGCATAAGAAAGATGAGGGTTGTCAACCCTTGGCCGGACATGTAGGCACTGTTCATTATCTTTTGATAAACATCCCCAGGGTAAAACATAGGACGATCTACAGGCAACCAAAGCATTATGATTGCTCGCTCCTAAAGAGGCATTCTGATCAGATGATATGGATATCTCTAAATTGACATCTGAATCATTTGAAACTGTTGCTAAACATCTGAATGTTGCGTGCTTTCTTCCTTTTCTCATAGAAACTTCCATTGCAATAAAATCGTTTTGTAGTGACTTCGGAGCAACAGAGAGTGGAAGCAGCGAGCGAATGCTATGCCATGAGTCGTCAGGCCGAACTCCAATCCAGAAACCAGCGTCTCTGTCAACAGAATCCTTACTTTCCATATTTCTTAGTGTGTTGGGGATTGTAGTCTTCTCGAAATAAGATGTTGAGACAAGCAAGCATCCGTTGTCATGTATATCTTCGACATTCTTCATATCATAACAAAATGAGAAATGGCAATATGTGTTATAAAAGCTTGAGAAATCCGTTAAAATACCTTTATATAAATGAAAAACAGCTAACCTTTCTCTGAAGCGTATAAGAACTAATATTCTCATTATCACTTGATTGATATAGCGACCTTACTGAAGCAATTTTCCGAAGTGTATTTTCCCCATGTCCAACAGGAAATGAAAGCGACCCGACCACCTCTCCTGCATTAGTTAACGACTTACTCTCATGTAACATACGGAAAATCTAGACTCAAATGAACAATAAACAACGCCAATTCACTCTAGAAGAGAACGATAAAACAGACAAAAAGGACGGCTTAATTGATAGTTATGCATGACGAACAGGTCGAAGTAAATAAACCGAAGTCATTGAATTTAACCTTTTCCGGCTTTAGCAGCAAGGTTTGTCACTTCAACCTCCAATCTGGCCAATCCCTATAGCATTCAAATAAAGACAACAAATATGAGATAAGTTCCAAAATCGTGACAATTGTTTCAACTTCTAAAAGGAATTTTGCAAACCGATATAGCTTGTACTGCTAGACGTCTGAATCACAGCGAACATGGGGAAGCAACTAGCCATATATAATGTTCCAATCTAATGTTAAATCTAGGCTAAATCGCTTGTGATGCCGCAAGTTTGAAGGCGCAGAGAAGATGATCAATAATGGAAGCAGAAAATTAACTGTTTCCTAAATTACTACCTTCTTTGGGATTTCAAATATGAAAAGTTCATTCCACTTGGAGGTGCATACTATCAAGTCATTGACAACTGCAGTGGAAGGCTTTACACACTTTGTCCTAGCACTTTGAGGAAAAAGCTTTTGCGGTTCTGCACCCTGACTATCAACAACGAGGCGCAGGGTGCAAAAGAAATTGTGACTGTTGCCATCATCGACAATATGCAAACCCTTCACAAGAAGTGAAAGTACCATCTTAACCATAAAGCTTTCTAATACGTAACAATAAAAATTCCCAATGACGGATGCTTTAGTATATATACCTTAGCCTCCAGAATCTGTACAGTCATGTAATTGCGTGCTTCCCTAGAACTGTCTGAAACATTTAACCTATTGGAGAACCTTGGAGGTGGAACCCAGACAGAAGTATTTTCATCGTGACACAATTTTACAACTACATCTGAGTTCTCCTCCAGCTTTTTCAGATATATGTCACGGCCGAGTTTATTCTCTACCACAATAGTCTGAAAATCATCTTCGTCAAGAGCTGAAAAAGCCGAAAGATCCCCACTCTCACGAGACACACCTGATTCCTGCAACACAGCGCAGACATATATACTTTGAAGGAAAAAATAAATATTTTTTAAAATAGAGACTAAAAGAAAAAGGTACCTCTTTCATTTTGGCCGCTCTTTCTTCAAGTTCTAGTTGCCTTCTCCATGAAACAACGGCATCACCAAGAATTTCAAGGTTTGCAGCACTAACATTTATGTTCAAAATGTTAGTAGCAGCAACTCGCAGGCGTTTTCCTGGCTTCGATGATTGACTCAAGGAAGTGTCATATGTTTCCAACCTTCAAAGAGAAAGTGAGAAATCAAAATATTGTTCCAGTTTTATCTCCCCGTTAAGTCTCACTATTATATTTACTTGAATATTCCATCAAATGGCTCCAGAAGAGGCTCCCACGCCTCCAACTGTGGGTTAAATGTTGAAGCAGCAACTGAAGCAACAAGTACTGCATTCATGGCCTCAAGACGACCATGAGTTGCTAGCTTGATATTTGTGACAGTTGTGTCAAAGAGAGGTGTCATCTGGAAGAATTCAGAAGAGGATCGAAATGTAAATATTGCGTTTGAACAAATTGGGTAGTATATTTGAACATATAACATACCATCCCATGTAAGCCGTCGAGAAGTGTCAGAGAGAAGCATCTCAGCTTAATTTCTGAATTTACATTTTCCTGTGTCTTCGGCTTTGCGGATTCTCCAATAGTGAAAGCCATCCGACTTGGAGGCCTTTTTAGATCAGAACGTGCAAGAAAAGTGCATGCCTACACAAGATAAGCAGCTATCAGGATTGGGACATACTTTTCACTGTGTGAGTATTTAAGCTCGAAAGGGATGGTCGCTAATTCACAACACCTAGAAGTTCCTACAGTTCAATGATGACAATACAAAGCCTTCACATAGTAAGAGACAAAGCATCAAAGGTTAAACAGGTTGTCCGACCTGATTGTCAACTTTCCAAATGCTCCAACATTGAGAAGACTTTGAACTTGAAGATCTTGAAACAGAAGCTTCGTAAATGTTGGCCTGGTTAACAAGATCAATCCTTGGACAACAAAACGAATCCACATGTGGTTCCACATCAAATTTAGAAATAACGCATCCTAGTGAAACATAGCCAGTAGGTGCAACAGGAAACCAGCAGAAAACTTCATCCAAGCCCTTCCCCACAATATGTGCGGCTTTAGTGAAGTGAACAGGTTTTGCAGCAATCTCAGAGTCATCTGCTTTAAAAAGTATTCCAAGTGCTGGTGGTTCCAACCTAATGAGAGAAGAAGAAAATCATAGGTTATTGACATTAATGTAAGATAACAGTTCATTCATTGTAGCTAATCAAAAAACCAAATTAAAATTAAAATTAAAAATTTACTAACCCTTCAGTTATGCTATCACCCAATATGGCAAAACCAGGACGTGGTACAGGCCTCCATATTGAGATAGGTCTACGAAGATCACCACCCTTGTCCCACCAGATTCTCTCAAAGTTAGGAGTTGACACATGATAACTAGATGGCTTAGAAATTGACCTAAGTATGTCCCAGCCTGATGAATTTCCAGTCTGATCATTTGTTTGCTCGCTTTGAGAGCCATTTGTAGATGATGGGTCACATAATGGATATGTTTTCAACTGAAGGGGATTCCAAAGAAGACAATGACTGAGGCCACAACTATATTGTTTGGAGGGAGCCTCAGTTGAGGAGTGAGCATAGAATGATCCAAGAACATTATCAGCACGCCACATGCTGAATCCAGACTCAATGACTGAACTGGAGGGAACGGTGTATATGCACTCAGAGAAACTGCTGGAAGATACAAGGTCAGATCTTAGACAATAAACAATGTGATCTGGTGGTGGCTCACTTCCTAAATTTGCAACACACCCCATAGCAGTGTATCCTGTAGGAGCTACAGGCATCCAGAGGGAGCACTCATTGCTATCAGGAGAACCACCCTCTTTTAAACCTTGAATAACAGAGAACAGGCCAATACAATTAAACCCAACCGGCTTTCGCACGCGTCCATATGTATTACTTACTGCCACAACTGCTTGTGTAGGAGGAATTGCCCTGAAAGGAAAAATTTAGAGTGAACTAATATCATAATGCAGCTTTGCCTTATAGAAGAAGAAAACATATGTACACTGAAACTGAGCATTTTTTAAGCAATTGTAAGCACTGCCACATGTCAAATGAAAGAGAGGCTGCATGTTACACCCAAGTATCTGTTACGTTAACAGCTCCAATACGACAAGAGCTTGTTTATTTCTGTTACGGAAATGATTTGACATGAATTTTATGGACGGAGGAGTTCAATGCTATTGATGACTGAACAAATACATTCAGGATGAAACATAAGGTATTATCCTCCAACTCCAAGAGAAGTATTTTGGTTGAGTATACTAGATACACAAAACATCTACTATAAAACCATTGAAAGCTCTGTTATGGGGATGAAAATATCAAAGCAAAATATATGTAACAACAAGATATAAATGTAACCAGATAAGCCACTAATAATATTACCTTGATGTCACACAGTCTCCCAATATGACATAGTTCGAAGGAGCCTGCGGCCTCCAAATTGTGAGGTTGTTACTGGGTCCATTTTCTGCGCACATCCCCAAAACGAAATAATCAATAGTGTAATTATCTGATACAGTCGATTAAAAAGATAGACAAAATAATAGATCATGTGGCAAGACTAAACATTAGGAAGGTTTTTAAGGTTTAAACAGAGCCACATAACTTGGCAGATACCATACCTTTCGGTGAAACCCAAATCCTGTGGAAGTTAGTGCATGAAGCTAAAGGAATAGCATTTCCAGATTGTAAAGCTCCAGTTACTTGGCTCTGCAGATTAAGTAGGAGAGAGAGAGCACTCAAGGAAAGGTGCATGTATATGTCAGTTGACGTCAAGGACATATTTGTTTTCTCTTTGACAGAAGTGTAACCCCCAGAAATATCGACTGGATCAAGAATGATCAGACCAGAACCAGTTTCCACCATCAGGTTCTTAAGCAAGGCTCGAACCCAGGTGTCATTTTCTTTTGAGGCGTACCTGTTGAAAACAATAGCAAAAATACATCAACAATGTAACAAAAACTTTAGATCCATTCACAACAAGGGATGAAAAAGCTTGTTTTCAACGTCATAGACAAGATGGAGTCGACGTCAAGCAAGCGTATTTGTATCAGGGAAATACTCGGTTGTAGAATGTGCTCAGACGTAACTGTCCAGAACTTTCATGTATGACAAAATGTTGATAAACATAAATCACTGATACTTAGATTTGGACAAAGCTGCACTTACATAAAATTGAAATCCAATTTAACTCGCAAAAGCTTTTCTACAGCAGAGGAGTCATCTAGGGAAGATTTTGTACCATCAAAGAATGTGAATTCGGGAGCAACAACCTGCACAAAAACAAGCTATATGTTATTGACAAATACGCCAAAAAGCTATGAAATTGACAAATACAGCCAAAAAAAAAAAAAATACAGTTTCCTTGAGCAGCTAGGCCAGCAATTGAGAACTTATGAAAGATGGCCGCTGAAAAAGGTTTCGGAACCCTCCAGATAAAACAAATGTTATGAGCCAAAAAAGAACGTCAAAGAAACACCATAACTAGGAAATAATGATTTAAAATAAGTAAGAGAGAAAAAATGTATTGTCTAATAGTTTTCGATCAAATGGAACACAATAAAATAGCTCGAAAGTATGCTCTCAAAACTATTTAAACAGGTAAAAAAGAAAGCCTCTAAGGAAACCTACCTGAGCTTCAAAGGTAAAACTCTGGCCAGACTTCAAATCGGATTGACAAATATCTGAGGCATCTGATGGTTTGTGCGCATTGCTCAGCACATTCTCAGAATTAGATTTGTCATTTTCTAACACTGAGATATCTACACCATCTTCTGGGGAGAATAAGCAGCTGCTATCGTTACTCAAGTAAATGCACTTGCTCAGAAGCGACCCACTCTGTCAGAGAAGAAGAAAAAAAGAACACACAACAAGCAGCTAGCAAAAGTAAGAATCTTGGAAAAGGGGAATGTGAAGCAATAATTACAACAAAAGAAAGATCCTTCTCCGCTTCACGCTATAAGCGCTAGGAAAAGAAATTAACTCTGCCAAGTGACTATTTTAAAATTACAGACGGATGTATTCGATATTAGATATATAAAGAAAAAAGAGTTTGTACCTTAATTTTTACATTCACGAACCGCAACTTTTTTCCATGCCCAACAATTATGATAGGTTCTAATCTTCCTGAGTTTAAATCCTTCCCTCCTTGTTCACTCAACGAGATTACCTTTCCACATCCATCATAAGTATACTCATCAACCCCCAGTGAATCTGCTACTAACTGTCTACATGGGGACAAGTGTACGACATCGTCTATCTGTTTATAGAGTGCCTCAGAGAGAACTATGCCACTACATCTAGTGATTGGATCATTTGTTGGTTCCAACGTTTCGTCCCTTCCTGTTATTGCACGTAAAGCTGGAACAAAAAATTCACCAACCGCAAGGAGGAAGTCAGGAACAGCAAGGATACGAGGTTGTTGCACCCGTAAAACACATGACTGAGAGGACGCTCGCCATCTATAATCCATCAGCAACATCGTTGAACTTGGTGCGTCAAAATCAAGAACTGCCCTAGAATTGGCCCGCTTAAAACTTCCCTTATTAAGGGAAAAGGGTAGAGATTCAGAAGAAGTTTGCTTGGATGCATCGACCGATGAGCCAAGCATCAGCCGCATTTCAGGCTTTGTGTTAGGACGGATGTCTAGAACAGAAACTTTAGGAACCGACACATACAAATCTGTCTCAGATAGTGACGTCATCCTGTAGGATACCCATAATCCTTCAAGCTGTTAAATCAAAGTGAATGACAAATTGGTTTTTAGATATCTGTTACATTTCTTAGGGGCAAAATCTACAAGAAAATAGAATGATCAAGCTCAGAAGCACGTACCGCAACATGAGCTAACGGTGACTCTTCATTAACACTATTACGCAACTCAAGAAGAGCATAATTGATATCAACGGCCAGTATCGTTACTGTACGTGACATTATCGTCTGACTATTCAGGTTCACTTTGTCAACCAGCAGACGCATTTGATCTTTGGGACCAGAACTATTACCACGGAAATCTGGCGGTAGCTTTGGCTCCTCAAACAAATTCATGGTTGTGCAACTCACAATAATATCATATTCTTTGTCAGACATCACACCATGCAAGAAATCAATCTGCATGGCAAACAGAAAGGCTATCCTTTTACAATAATAACGTTTATAAGTATAGTCATTACTAATCTATCAATATCAAGAAGCAAAGAAAAAAAACAAACAAGCTTATTTAGTTCAGAGCATCGGTTCTTGACTCCAAAAGTAAATATTTGGGTTCTTTAAACGTATAGAGAAGAAGACATCCAGTACCTTGATCTCAATTGAAAGTGTTGGTACTTTCTTAAAAACATCTCGTAGGCTGCGCCGTACAAAAATGTCCAATCCCTGGCCTTCATGTATCATTGGTTTTCCAATTGAACCATTAATGCCTACTGACATATTTAGTCCAAGAATCTTTACAACAAAAAGACAATAGAAACAATCAGCACGCTAGTGTTTTCATTCCACACGTTAAACAAAGTGTTTCATATTTATTCTAATATATATGAACCTTTGCATGAAGAACATCTACACGTACAGCACTAGGATCTTTCTCCGGACACCCATGCCAGCTTATTTCATTTGATACCTCCAGCTGACCAAGGTCAAGTTGAATGTAACTGCAGCCAATAGAAGTGCGTTGAGATTTTACCAACATCCAGAGAATAATTAAAGTAAATCTTTTGTAGATTCAGCAACAAAAAGGTAATATGTTGCAGACCTCAAGCTTTCAGATTCTTTAAAGCTACAGGATAAAGACTACATTACGCAAACGATTTTGATGGCAACTACTAGACTAGCGTTAGAGAGCTATCAAACCAAAGTGTTGACATACTTAATACGTAACTCAAACCGCATCATTTATACTTACTCTTTGCTCAGAGAATCTTTAGGGACAACAATTATTGGAGTGTCTAACGAAAGGTCTAGTTTCAGCGCAGTAGCACCATCCATCTCATATTTCTGGATTAGCCACTCAAAGCCTCCCACTTTGTCAACAAGCTTAATGACTTCTTCAGTATGAGGAGTAGCAAGTCCCATGAAGTACGCTGTAACCTGTGGTCAATAATAAAATGATGTCCAAAGAAGAGCATTTTAAGTTTTGGTTGCACTTTAAATAAACTGGGTAAGAGAATGTTAATGATAATGGCACCTCTTGAACAAATCTGTAGAGGAATACAATGCGGACAGCTGACAGTCTACCAGATAAGCTATAATCATATCCTTCATAGTCATCATCGCCAGGACTATATGAATTGAATTTGAACTGCACAGTAAAAGAGGAAGTGAGCTGATGCACAACGGCAACAAACAAGATAAGGCCGTCAGTATTTGATACCTTGATAAGAGACTCAACACCAGGATCACGTATGTCACAGAGCCAACTCCAGCAGTTTCCAGAGTCTAACGACTTGTCACAGAGTTTAAAATTACCTAGGGTCCCTTCTATTGAAAGAGAGCTCGGGTGAACCTTGAAAAATAAAAAAATTTAACCAAATGAATAGTTAACTAAAACAGACTTTCGATGAAATTGATTCTCTTAGCTTGTAACATTTAAGTAGAGAACCAACTGCAGATTTAACTTTTAGAAACTCAGTTTCAATAGTATCATTAACAAACTGGTTTTCTTGTCCTATGGTATGGGGCCATGATTAAGCGTAAACTAGATACAAAATCAAATACGTCAAATAAGATGCCCCAGGCCAATATTTATTACCTTGATGTCCAACACAAATCGTTCCTGTACAAACATCGCAAGCTGAGAACCATCCTCCTTGTTGAGAAACACAGTCACACTATCAACATTCATGTTCAGGTAAAACACTACACGGTCCTTGCCGTACCCAAGTAATCCTTCAATGCGTCCACCTTCAACATTTGTTTCTTTCTCCATATCAGATTTCTCAAACGCCGCAGTGTTGGTATCTTTATCATTTTCCACATATGTTGCAGCGCTCAAGTCAAGTCCAAAACCAATTAGAGCAATTACAGTCGGTCTGCTGCAAAAGAACTCCAGTTTTGACATGCGAATACTCATCTGAAATTGATTTCAAGCAGAACTTAGCGAAGTCGAGGATGGTATATTTGCCACACTAAGCTGACATCAAATGGTCTTAGATTACATACATGTGTGTCGATTCCATTATAATCGGGAGAGCTGGAGTTCCTCGTCAAGAAAACAACTGATACGAAATCAGAAAATTCACCACCCTGCACCTCATAAAATACCTCATCGCAAAGGCCTTTTCCCTGAGATGTATCTTTATCATGAAATCCACCTTCAGTATCCTCGAGTCCTGCATGTTTATCAGAGTCCATCAGCATGCTGCACTGAATCATATCCATATCCGGAGTACCTGGTTCTGTAGGAGACAGAAACTCTGCCAAAGCATCAGTGAAGGCATCTTCATCATCTGCATGTCTAACAGACATCTCGTTGTCATAAAAATCACATCTTGGTGAGTCTTGTATGTCTTCGTTCTTCAAGACAGAGTAAGCCAAATACTGAGGATTGCCTGACTGCTGATGCTGAAGTTCATCTTTGATTTGCAGAGAGTGCAACTTCGTCCTAACGGTTAAGCCATTCTCTGAACTTATCATATTGACCTGCAAATCAAACACAAATCTGCCTCTATCAAACTAGTAGCGTATATTAGCTACACAGAAATAAAAAAGCTTAAAAAAGCATTAAAAGGCACATCAGGAATGGAAACCCTATAAGTGGAAGAAATACAAATATCAAAACGGACATTTTGACAAGTGGCGTTCCTAAGAAATGCAACCTGATTTAGTGAACGGTACGACAAGAATTTTAATTTAATCATTTAATCAACTTTTATGATTAATGCCGTGGCTATGTTTGTAGTTTCCATCACATAATCATTATCTTAACCAGGCTTAATGAAATAAATATCATTTTAATCAGAAACTAAATATCATGGTGTTAGGTTTTCTCAGCTTTGCACACCCAGTAAGCCTCATCTTTTCCCCTTCTCTCCTTGGTACCGACAGACGACGCAAAACACATACACACAACTTCAGTATCAGCTTAATATGCCCAACAAACACAAACCTTTCCTCCGGTAGCAAGAACTTTGAGAAGCAGAACCTCTTCAAGCTGCTCATCACATTCATCCTTGATCTGCAGGAGAATAGGATTTCAAAATTCAAGTAAAAATCAGGAAAAGATGATGTCACAGAATTCAAATATGGTTTGTCAGCTCAAGCAAACTATGAAAGTTCTGGTATACAGATAGCACACACACATAAAAGTACGTAGAAACCTGATCACAGCTAACCTTCCCATACAAGTACAACTTCGTCTCAACTAAAGCACCATTAATAACAAGATCAGCAGCTTTCGAATTCCCGGTCTGAGGTTCATGGAAGTCACCATCACTTGTATGACCAAGTACATCCCCCGACAGAGGAGCCTACAAAAGGACAAGATTTTTCAGCGTCAACCAGAGACGACCAATGCAGAAAGAAAATCCCAGAAAAAAAGAAGTCAATGAGATTTTATAGATATACAGAAGCTTGATAGGTAGCTTGGACAAGTCCTCTCAGCCATGGTGCCTTCTCCTCCCCCTGAAACTCTATGATCCAGGTGCTAGAAGATTCCAGGGCCTGAAGAATGCATAAGATCCATGATTTGTAACGGAAAACACATATAAAAATACAGCAAACAAGCGAGGCTGTAAGAATATATGTGAAATGTTTTTTTTTCCAGTATAACTTCGAAAGCAACTTCAATAAAAGTAAAGTCCAGAGAATCATCAACACTCTCAACCATCTTATTTCAGGTAGGTACCTATTCAAGACTAAGCAAGCATCCCAATTAGGAGTATATTTTAATCGCTGGACTCATAGACTTGCCGGTTCTTTTATGACTCCTATTATTTACAATCAGGCAGCTTAGCTTACCTTTTTAAGATCCGTTCCCCTTAGACCGATAGCAAGGCAGTATAGCGAACCACCAACATTTGCGGGCGGAACCTCGAATACTTGCCGGCCAGCCATGCTGCACACGCAAAGTTTCTTATTTAATGGTCTTCTATTAATACATGCAAAAAACTTTGTAGCAGGGAAGAGTAACTTGAAAATACCAAAAAAAACAGAGAAGGAGGGGTACATGAAAGAAATTAATGGTTGGAGAATTGCACAAACCATAAATAACGTTGATAATCAGGTGACCTCTCTGATTCCAATGTATACAAATATAAACCAGACAAAACAAGGTGACAAGGCTGCCAAGTAGCAACAGAGTTGCCTATTCCCTGAAACCACAGATTTCATACAATCAAAGCCAATAAAGATAAATCAAGCTTGAAAAGTACGTATACACACCTTCCAAGTTAAGATTTTAGCGTCACTAGCAAGATCTGCAGGACTCCAAGGTTGTATTCCATCTGGGGTGTCATCAACAGGAGCTTGACTGTAGGTTTTCATAGCACCGTACAAGATGTCGGACAGTTGCATGATCCTCATATATCTTGTTGGCGAGAAATGAACACCAATATTTGGCACTTGGATGGAAATTCTTGTGGATGGATAACTTGGGTGAGGTACTTTGATCTTCAGAAGAGATATATGTATCAAGTACAAATGCCTCGTTTTAGCTTTAGCAATTGACACGTGAATAGAAATGTCGCACAAGGTAATTAATACCTGATCAACAATGACTGCCATTCCACACCTATCAATAAGGGAATAAACGTTGTCCGCTTTCTCTAGAATGGGAGACAGTATTGGCTGATTAGTGAAATCTTCCATGAGTAAACTGCAGCCCCGGTTGTCAGATCCACAGTCGGTAAAGAAAGCGGCAATATCTCTTCCGGAAATGCAGAACCGAGAATATAAGTTTTGCCTTTGCTCTTCAGACCAAGTATCCTGCACTTTTACAAGAAGTATAAGAAAACAGAAGAGAAACACTACTAAAGTCGTAGAGCAAGTCTGGAAACGTACCATAGTGGTTAGCGTAAAATTACCAAAATCCAATAAGAAATGGCTACTGCACTTGGACGAACCTGAAGCCCTCAAAGGGATTCTCACTTTTGGAGCATCAAGATCAATGTCAAGAGCAAATCTGAGAAACCAAAGGAAAAGCATCAAGGAATCCGGTGAAAACTTTGCTACTTGTACGAACTGATAAAATATTTAGATCTAAATTCCAACAGACAACAATAAAAATAGCTTTTGTTCCATGCAAACAGCATCCCGCTTTAGTCACCACCAAATGGTCCAACTCTGATCTAAGGGACAATGGTAAAGAGAGATCCAAGTTAAATTGTCCTAACCTGCTTTGCTCCTCCAACACTATTTGAAGTTGTTCTTGAGCCCGTCGAGTCACTTCCTCTAGTTTCATCTGTAACAAAGAACAGTGAAAATAAAAACAAACGGTAAAGCCTAAAAGTCTGCAGGATAGCAAACATACAGAAATCTATGACTATGGATTTGTGTAAGGGTGCAAAAATCAATGATATGAGTTGCACGTCTTATTGTCACCACAACGCATATGCAATAAACCATTGTAATAACAACTGCTACTGAACATTAGAACAGTACCTGAAGCGCAGCAGCAGTTTCCAGTGCAACAGTAGGGCTAACTGCGTTACTTCGCTTCACAAATTCCAATACACGATCATAACTTTCAGTCCAGATCTGCAATACGCAAATTACCAATTGTGCTCAAGATTTAAAATAAACAACTTGTGCTATCCCCAGACCCAAGTTATCTAATCCACCAAAAAAAGATCATCATCTGTTCTGAATGAAGATTGTTAGTGCTCCTTTCGCAGTAGCTGAATATAGTACACTAAAGCTTCCATCTTTGGTGTTAAATGTTTGAGAAGCGTATCTCTCAAATTCAAAACTTAGAAAAACATATGCACATGAGAGTTACAAGAACTTCTTAGTTTAAAACTATAACAATATATATCCATCCATATTTTCCAAAAGGGAAGCACACAGAATATCGGAGCTTTGAGCTCTAAAACTTTCTCTAAGGTCAAGAAAATTTATTATCCCCAATTCTTCAGGAAACTACAAACTTCATTCAATGCCACCAGCTAGACATTAGATAGACGCTGCTATATACTCGAGACGTATTTACAGTTATCCAACTATTATGCAGATCCTAAATACCCATGTTTCAGGAGCACACATATATGAACTGATTACCGTTGCGTGGCAAGGGGATATCGTGGCTGATAGCCTCCAATCAATGTTCTCTCCAATTGGCGATGTCACAAAACTAGCCATCAGGGCATTTGTCTTTCTCTCACTGGATACACTCTGCAAAGACAGCAGCATGACACACAGAGGGGAGCAGGCAAAGGTCAAATCTTCTTTTATAGGCAGGAATATATAATCTTATCAGGGATTTGTGACCCTGGTCATGAGGTGAAATTTGAAAACAAACCTGTGCAAGGGAACCTTCTGGTGCAGATAAGCCATAGAACCTCAGTGATACATCACACTGAGTACTCCGATGTCTGAACTTTGTCGTCACATCGAGCTGCTCAAACCTACCACACAGCACCTCAGTCTGGTTTACATCGATAATCCTAGCTGCTCCTTGACCAATTGATACCGTTACAAGAAAGTGAGTCATATTTTGCATGTCTTTTCCTGAATACAAATTCATGTCTTCGTCTGGCTGATGACTCAATAACTTATTTATGGCCTTCCATTCTTCTTTAGTCAATCCTTCCTCCACCGATTTCGATCCGTCAGCCACACTATCGACCTCAGGTTCATCTTCAGCTTCTGTCCTCCTTCATGGAGATAGTAAACAAAAATATTAATTTTAAAAATGGAATCTGACTGTGATGTTGCATTCATGGTTACGATAAGAATTTGAAAAGCCAAAAAGCAAGACAACCATATTCAGAAGGAAGCAACAGACTCCACTAACCAATTAAATGAGAACCAACCGCCCTTTTTCAGCTTTCTCTGCTCTGCTGCTTCTTTTGACTTCACAGATTCTACCTTTGCATGCGCAATCAACCTATTACCCGATACAACACATGGTCAGATAAGTCGGAAGGAGGAAAAGCACATAGACAGTACAGTGCCTTTGAGAATCCCAATGAAAACAAAGAGGAAGAATGGCAAAGCTTGAACTTCTTATGAGAAAAAAAAAGTGGTATAATAAGACTATGTAATCAAACAGTATATCAAATGTGTCTAAAAACTTCCAGTATATTTGGAACTTGACCATAGTCATGTCAATAGCCAAATCAATCCAGAGATCAAGTGTCTGCGAGATGGATTCCGGTGGTATACATCACAAGGTTGAATTTGACCACATGCTTTCCACTCAAAATGTGGGGATATGATTATTACCTCCACAAAAGAATCACTTTGGAATCAAGGTCCTTTTCGATTTCTCTCATATCTGAGTTATTAGCATTAGATGACTGCTGCAGAAAGTTGGTATAGAGCTGAATATAACGCCGACGTAACTGGCAAAGGTGGTGAATTCTATCCCACGAAAATCGATAGCTGAAATGGGTCAGTATATGAAAGACAGATTTAAAATACAACACCATTACAAAGACAGAGTGCAGTCATACTTTCCCAGAAGATGTTAAAGATTAAAAACAAAATAGATTTTCTAGATAAAAGCTGTTTCTTTTCCTAGTTTATCAGTAATATCCTGCATGGGAGATCAAAATGAACGAACACGTACCATAGTCTCTTTTGTTGCAAACTAGCTTGAGCAGCAAAGCGCCACCACAAACGTGGAGCCTCTGAAACAGGAACCATGGGCCTTAAATGTGAAATCTCTATATATGTTTTGTATCTTGAAACAACTTCGACTAGCTTTATCCAATCGTGATATTGCTCCTGGTAAAGGAAACGCGGACGACAACATACAAGTGACATAAGTCCAGGACCTCAAAAAAAATCACTAAGCAGGCGCAGTATCACACTCTAACTGGTCTTAGAAGTACGAAGATGGACAGAAGAAATCAAAACCCAATGGAAAATATTACAGCTAACCCTGGAAGAAAACGAGAAAACATTTCCCCAGAAAAATTAGAACCAACTATAACAAGTACAGAAAATGGTACCTCTGTGATTGTCACGCTAACATCATTTATGTTAACTGATGCTCTTTCAAATGGAGTCTCCTGGTTATTTCTCTCCTGATTTCCTAACCGGTGATACTTAAGAGATCCATTGATAGGGGACAATAGATATCGACGATTTAAGGCCCATTTCGACTTTATATTATGCTCAGTTTGCTCTTTTATGCCTTCTTCAAACATCTGAACGAAGACAGCCAGTAGTTAAATACATAAAACCTCAAGGAACATTTGACTTGACTAATAATTTGACAAAAGTCACAAAATAATCACCAAGCAAAAGGTGGATAAGAACAAACCTTAACCCACTCCTCGGGACTAATATCGTCCCATTGCTTCTCTATTTCCCAGGGAGAGCTATTAGAATCATGATACAGAGCAAGCCTTTCAAGCTGCAATGACTGTAACAGAGACCATGCGTTAGCCTAATTGTGTCCGTTCAGTCAATAAGTAGTATAAGTATCATTCAGCACACTCTAGTTTTCAACCAACAGACCTTGTAACAAAGTATGAACTATGACACGCACTCTAATCGCGCACACACATTAGAGAAAAAAAAAACTAGCTGAATAGAGAGAAAAAAAAAAACAATTCAAAAGTATTTATTGAACTTTGAATCAATTTAAAACTGCTAGCTCATTCTCTCATGTGAAAACAAATGACCTTTCCGTTTAAAAGTCTAATCAATGTTCTATCGTATTTCTAGCCTATTGGAAAAGAGCATTGAACTTCGTAAGATGAGAGACCATAAAATCGGAAATATTTGAAGCTATAAGATTTCTTAACACTATGACCACTAGGTCTGTATTCCAATTATGAACCACAAGAGAACTCGCACGTCCATATGGAATCATATATGTTATAGTCCAAACACACACTACATTGAAACACAATGCTTTTTGTCAAGTTTCAACTATTCGCCCAATTGACAACAGAAAGGAAAGAAAACAAAGCTCACCTTACGCAGTTTATCCAAAGCACCACTTGTGTCAAATGTCTCATTTCCTGCCTCATCCATTGTAACAGCTGCGAGCCTGGCCAAGGTGATGCCCGAAGCAAAGGGATGCCCTGGATTACTGGAGCAAATAGTGTTGAAATAAGAAAAAAAATTGATTAGAAGTCCTTCTGAGTCGTCTCCAATAAACACCAAAAGCAATGACATTACTATAGAACACAAAAGATAGATATGGCCGTAAAAGCAGAACAGGGAAAATAAACAAAAGGACAAACAGCCACGAACCTGGTAGAATCCTCGTATCTAATATGTACATTGCTGATGGATACTTTAAGGTTGCCAATAATTGTGGCAATAAGCGAACCTAGCCAAGAATTTCCTGCTGGAGGCTGCAAAGAACCAAGCATAAAACAGCTACAAGTTATAACATATAACAAAATTAGCATATGAGAAAAAAGAATTATCTAGAACTAGCAAGGAGGGCATATTTATCCTTCATAAAAGATCATAAGGACTCTTCTAATCTGATCAGGAAAGTTCCACGTCACTCAAACAGACAACCCGTAAAAAGAAAATAAGAACGATAAAAATTACAAAATAAGTTGAGTTCAGAAGCATACACTTCCAAGCTTAGATTTTGCTCTTGCTTCAAGAGTTGCCGATTCTGCTTCCTATTTGTACCAAACACGATAAATCAGGATGACATCAACGTTTATCTTGTGCATTAAAAGAGGAAAACTCATATCTCATGTAACGACTGTATTAAGAAGCTTTAATACCTCGATCTGCTGAAGCTTGGTTTCTAGAAGCTTTTCCCTGTCTTCCTCCTAGTATGTAAATAGTTTAAGCAAAGTTGGTACCAACCAAAGTGAAAAGCTTAAAGGCGAGACAACGCAAACACAAATAAAAATTCCAAGATTTACCTTAACTGTTCGGCCATCAGGGGCAGGATAAGCAAGAACAAAAACACGGTCGATCAAAACAATGACTGGCTCTTTTCCTAAACTTTTCCAAGGGACCTGAAACAAAGGTTTGTGAGTCACTGTCAAGTTCTAGATATGCTATAATTACAGGAGTTTGCTAATAAAAATAGCATTTGCTTCTTTAAATACAAGTCTACGTTAAGAAACAAGGGAAGGTATCACCCTGTCTGGTAATATCCGTGACAATTGACTACGTATCAAAAGCTTCAATATACAACAAACAGAATTATACACATATCTACGTTTTTAAAATCCACACATTATTCAAGGAGCGGTAAATACTGGATTAACAGAAAATGTAGCCCAGAATATATCCAGTTAATCATCTGGAACTTTCCTCTATTGAAGCATTTTTGCCTATAACTAGTATCACGTTCACAATAAAAGCTCTTAATAGCACATTTCTCTAGCTCATAACCCCTTTGACACTGCTAATAGCCTTACAGTTCAATAATTCATTTGAAAATGGCTAAAATTTTCCAGTCTCTTCACTATTACCAACAAGCATGTTCTTCAGAAACTAAACCATATCAATTCCCAGCATTGCTATTGTACATCATTGCATGAGAGCATCACACATGCATACATTTCTGGTCATGTAAGCTAGCTATGTCATCAATAAGTGGTTCTTCTTCTCTCTATATTCTCAAAGTACTTTATTAAGCATATGTAAGAATTAGTATGTGAAGAAAATATGCTGCAGGTAACTCCGCAAGGATTTTCATCCAAGCTCAAGTAAGCAAACTTTCCGGAAAGAAATGTGCTATATCAGTTTACCGTATAAATGGTAATAGTAGTCTCAACGAAAATCATCCAAAAAAATCCACGAAGAGAAGAAGAAATATAGCAACCTTTAAAGTAATGGTTCCGACAAAACCGGATTTGACAGCGACTGGGAGTTTCAGTGAATTCAAAGCCTCCGCCTTTAACTGCAAATCTTTAAGAACAACATCCCCTGAAAAGCAAGAAACTTCAACATCAATAAGGGGAAGAACCAAAGTTAAATAACAACCGACTAGAAAGCCAAGGGATTACATCCGTACATATGTCAATTTCACCACTAACCAAACAAACTACTTCATATTCGAGATAACTAAATCATATTCAAGATTACATCCCTATATATAAAATCATAAAACCAAAAAAAAAAGACATGCCAACCTTTCCAGACACTAATCCGCAGAGCCTCTGTCGAGAGTCCATGCACATATTCACCCAAATATCTCCGAAGCAGATGTAGTACCTGAACAGAGAATTGTAAACTTGCAATTAATAGATACTCCATTTCATCAATTAAGCTGGACATGAAACTATTCATCAAATTATATTCAAATGTCAATGCAAAATATAAACGAATTAGTTCTCCAGGAGCATCTACAATTGCTGCTCCCTCGGAAACTAAGTAAGGAAACATTCCGATACGCAACATCGAAATAGACCCAGAATAAGCTTAAAACTACTGAACGATATAGCAGGCAGGCAAGAAGAACTCATCGCAATCCCCAAAATTAACATACGAAGAAGATAGGGCTTACATGAGCTTCGAACATCGCGGCGACTAGCGGGACAAGAAATTAGCTAGGGGAGCGAAAAATGGTTTAGGTCGTCTTCAGGCTTGGTTTAGAGAATCGAGGATCATCGAGATCCGAGAAACGAACCGATTCAACACGATCTCAAATTCCAAATCAAACGAGCATACTTCGAGACCCAGCGATCGATCTAGGCAAAGAGAGTCGAGAGGAAGCAATAGAGAAAGAGAGAGAGAGAGACGGTTCCGTTTTGGGAGAGAGAGTCAGTGATGGATTTCAGGTAATATACGTGCCGGTCTTTACCAATTTGCTTTTTATATTTTCTTAATTTTTTTTCGGTCAATACACTTTTATTTAATTTAAAATTAAAACACATTAGCTACTATTTCCTTCTGATTTTGAATTACATGCAAATCATTTTGTACGTGGTAAATTTAACCTCTTTGAAATCATTATTCTATTTATGTTTCCAGGAATATATGAATTAGCAGTACCGGTCTTGAGTTTTGGAAAACCAGAAGATAAAGAAAAAAATTGGCTGCCTTTCGAAATAAACAAAAACTTCAATATATATAAAATTCTAATGTCAAACAAAAATATAAATATTCAAAGTAATAAAAATATGAAAATACATTATTTCTGAAAAATAATTCTTCTTGCAGTTTTGTTAGCGAATTCATTCATCAAATGTGTAGTCTAATCTTTTAGCGATCTTCCTTTCAATCGATATGATCGCCAAACCCTTTAATCTCTTTTGTGACATACTCGATCTTAGATAAGATTTTATGAGTTTTAATTTTCAAAAACTCCTTTCTGCTGATGCAACTGAAACATGAATTGTCATCATTATGCGAAATGTAGTCCATGCATTTGGGTAACAAGTCTCCACCTTCTTAAGAAAATCCAATATCTCAGCAACCTTTTGAATATTTGTCGGTAAACTCCCTCTTAAAAGCTTCAGCTCCATAAATAATTCATTACCATGAATATCAGAGCAATTACCATGCTTGAGAAAAACTTCAAGATTGACACAAGAAACCATCAAATCATCATCATTTGTCAACTTCAGCTTCTTCAGATCAAACAAAAATCCAAAAGTTTTTTCATAATTTTGGAGTTGATCAAAACTTTTTTCGAAAGAAACCAAACTCTGATCCACAATTTTGATGAAGTAGTTGATTCTGAAGTTCTCTTTTGCTGTAAATATCACGCCTTCATCATCTTTTCTAGGCTCTTCATCATGATATTGCTTCTTTTTAATAAACTGTTTTGCTTTCACAGAGAATACAAGATCAATTTCCATAGCAATAGCAATCTTTTTAACTTCTACTTTTGCTGATTGGAAACTTGTTTCTCTATAGTCTTTAAAAAAAAGAAGTAAGACCTTTCACTTGAGCAATAGCAATATCAATATTCATATCTTTTGACTGTAGGATTTTGCTTACTTTATTAACAACAAACAAAAGCTCATACCAAATAATCATTCCAATTAAAAACTCAAAGCTTCCAATTCCATACATTTCACTCATTGCAAGGGACTCATCATCACTTCTTGTTCATGGGTTTGCATTGTTTTCAGCCAAATAAAACAAAGCCTCTCGTATTTGGGGAGCCTGAAATCATATTGCTTTAACACTTTTGATGTGACTTTTCCAATGAGTTTGTGATAATGGTTTTACTGTAACACCATTCACAATATCTCTGAAAACTTCACAGTTGTTTGTAGTAGAAGCAAACAAATTATTGATGCGCTGAATAATTCCAAAAAATGATATTGCTATCGATGATGAGGAAGTGATATCATAAAGTACAGGATTCAGACTATGACAACCACATGGTGTGTAGACAACCCTGGGATTAATTTCAAGCAGTCTCTTTTGTACTCCTTTAACTTTCCCTTTCATGTTTGATCCATTATCATAACCTTGCCTTCTAATGTCATCTATACTCAGCCCAAGACTATGCAACGCATTTTGAAGGGTGTCAAAAAGCCATTCTCCTGTTTTGTCTTTGACATCCAGGAATGTCAAAAAAAAATTCTTCAATCTTTGGAGAAGTATCAGAAATATCCACACATCAGATAACCATGAACATTTGTTCCCGGTGACTGATATCAGGAGTGGTGTCAAGAATAACGGAAAAATACTTTGCATATTGAATCTTCTTTAAGATCATTTGTTTGATCTCATTCCCAAGCATCTCTATCAACTCATTTTTATTCATGTGACTGAGATAATGAAAATGAGTTTCACGCTTATCGATCCGTCTAACGTGCTCTTTCATCACTAGATAAAAATCTGCAAATACTTCAATCATGACCAAGAAATTCTCATTACCATCTACATGGATCTTATCACTACTTCCACGAAATGCAACATTTTGTTTAGCAAGACATTTTACCAATGCAATTATCCTCTGCAACACATCTCTCCAGTGTTTTTTTCTCTTTGTTGATTTTTTCTTGAATATGATTATCAATTGTCTGATTCTTCTGTAATCTCTCTTCCAACTCCACCCATTGAATCATGCATGTGATATGCGTATGACCTTTTTCATGTTCCTTAAGATGTTTCGAGACATTTCTCCAATCATCAAACCCAGTAGTTGCCAACAAATTTGTAATTTTGTCTTGTATAAATAACTTACATTAAAAACAAAAGATTTTGTCTTTCACTTTTGAATAAAGTAACCATCGCCTATCTTGCTTCTCTTCATTCCTTATTTTTCTAGTATAAGATGAATGAGAAAAACGTCTGCCTAAATAATCTCTTGGAAAACGATAATCAATTGAAGATCTTGTCATTGGACCTTTTTCAACCAAAAATCTCTCATTTTTTTATCAATGTTTCCCCACCTTCCCGGATCATTTACATCTCCATCTATCTGATACTCCTTAACACCATATACTTCCTTCTCATTCTCGTCAAGCCCATGTTGATTGCCATGTTCACCATTGCTTTCAGCTTGATCATGATCAAACCCAGTAGCTTCTTACTTTGTTTATTAATCTCTTCTTCTACAGATTCATCAGGTGTAGAAGGTTTAGATTTTTTTTACATACCTTAACATGGAACCAACCATTGAATTTGTTAGTGCTTTTTGCCTCGTCTTATTTCTTATTTTTGCTACACCTTCCATCTCTTTTTTTTTCGCTTTGAAGACATTGAACTACATAAAAAGTATTTGTAAAAAGTATAACACTATATAAATTTAAGATACAATGAATAAAATTAACACTTAATATGATTATATTTGGTTAACAATTAACAAGCCTTGATGATTATTGAAGTTTTTCAATTCATAAGAAATCAATGAATAAGAGAGAGTTAAGTGTGTCTGGAAAAAAATAGTAAGTTCTAGGAACTAGGAAGAAGAAGAAGTTTAACGACAATAATTAGGTTTAGACTTTTAGTATTGGATAATTACATTTTTGTTTAAACTAAGTAAAATAAATTTATTATTAAACTCGTCATAAAGAATATTTTATTTCATTACCTACAGAAAAACATAAAAGAAATATACCTTAACTAAATTTTGTGCAAATAACTTTAAAAAAAAAGTTAACACCTGCGAGATTTTGAATCTGCGATACTAGAAAAAGCCTCACCAACACTTAACCACTGCACCACATAAACTTTACAAAATCAATGAATAATAGAGAGATAAGTGTGTCTGAAAAAAAAAGAATAGTTAGTTCCAAGAACTAGGAAGAAGAAGAAGTTTAGCGACAATAATTAGGTTTAGATTTTTAGTATTGGATAATTACCTTTTTGTTTAAACTAAGTAAAATAAATTTATTATTAAATTCAGCATAAAGAATATTTTATTTCCTTATTTACAGAAAAGCATAAAAGAAATATACCTTAACTGACTTTTGTGCAAATAACTTTAAAAAAAAAAAGTTTACACCTGCGGAGTTTTGAACCCGCATTACTAGAGAAAACATCACCAAAATTTAACCACTGCAACACATAAGTTTACAAAACTTAAGGCGGAATATTACTTTTAAAGTTTACAGCCGGACGCCAGTGTTTCAAAATTAGAATTACGTTTTGGGCTAATTTATGCTTCTTTTTCTATCGCTGAGTTTTACGTAGTTTAGATCAAGCTTACATGTTTACAGATTCAAAATTTTCTAATCATTCCCACAAAAAAAAAGAAAAAAAATAAATAAACTAGCATTATGTTTCGTCTCAGCAAATTGGTGCAACTTTAAAAGATAAACTTCAACCACGAGTCTAGTGGTTTCCACTAAAGAAGGAATTGCCATGTTGATCCAGGTTAAGTCAGAGATCGATTCCCCTCTATTGCGAAATTATTAGCTCCACATGTGGCCACACAGATATAAATTTATTGCTTACGGTCCATTTGAATATCCGAGAGAGAGTATATTTGTGGATTACACCTCCCACCGGGAAGTTAATTTTGTGTTTTTAATAGACATGGGTTTAACCTTTCTAGTTCAAAAAAACTTAATTGTCATCAGGTTTTAAAGTTGTATGGTGATCCAAAGCAAGGAGGTCGTCGATAAAAGCATCAATGAAAATTATATAAAAGATGAAGCTTTTACTATCCAAGTTATAGCCTTGAAAAAGCGATCAATGAAAGCTACTGCCATAAGCTGAAGGACCTGACCCGTAGAAATGTAATAGGGTTGCGAATGATTCCAGGAATTTGCGGATGTAAGTGACCGCAGTTTCTATCGTTACTAGACGATTTGTATATCTGGTACAATAATTAGAAATTCGTGCGTCTGCGGAATGTTTATGATTGGTTGTTTATGGGATATTGTTTTTGAATATAAATAACCAATATTAACATATTATAACATTATAAAATATCAAAAGCATATTATGATAAAATATAATAATTATAATATAATATAATTAAACAATGTTACGCTTATTTGTTTATTTTTATTAAATGAAAGTTATAATTTCAATAAAACTTGTTTTGAAGATTTATATTAGAACTTTTAAAAGAACATTTTGTTGCATCTGTATATGTATATATATTTTATATATGTGTATCTATTTTTTTTTAAAACTATAGTGGATATAATTGGTTTACTAAAATAAATTTTGATATTGTTAGTGAATCTAAATTAAATGTATAGAATATAAAATTTAAAATGATTTTAGAAATTATTTTTATATTTATTTATCCACCTGCAACCACAAACGGTAACGAAACCGCAAAAAACTACGTTTACGAGTGATAGTGGAGAAACCAGTCGACCTTATACGAGTGATAGTGGAGAAACTAGTCGACCTTATGAAAAAGAAGTTGATGACATGAACAGTTAGGGTTTGCGGATATATTCTCCACAACAAATATTCATTCTAAACCGGTCAACCCCTTTTATGTACTATTTTCAAATAGGATATCAAACATACAAAAACAAAACTACTGCATTTTGACAATATCAAAAAACGATGCACTATAAATTTTTATTTTTTTTCAGTAAATTAATTCATTATTTAAAACAAAATATTTGAATTTGTGTGTTTGATGCCCCTATTTCTCACGTTTATTGCATAGGATTTTGATCAAAAAAAATTATTGCATACGTCAGGTACCTAAATGTCTTAGGTTTTTTGTATTATCAACAAAAATCAGGTGCCACTGGACATTATTTTAGATGAAGAGAATTTGAAAATTCAATCTAATCTTATTACACCAACTCCTCAATCTCCAATCATATCCAAGAAACAAAACCCACTACGTTAATTGCATCCCAAGAAACAAATAAAAAGCACAACCAAGTTTAAAGAAAAAAAAGGAAAATAGATAGCTCCATGATATGGAATATACTCGGTTCCCTAAGCCAAGTACCTAAACGTAACATGAATCTCCTTGCCCCTTTCCAAATAGTCTCTGGTCACTAAATTCTCAATACGTATTTTAATCACTTTAATATCAGGCTTGAACGTCCGGCTAAGTTGCTCGACACACTCAGATACAAGTTGTTGATGTCCCAGTCCTTTCCTTCCCCTTCATGATCTTGACAATGGCAGCATCAGTTCAGTAGCACCTGTATTTTAAAGATGCAAGTCGGAGCTTCTTTGGTTTGTGAAGTCTTCGGTGAACAAATTTCCCAAAAATCTTTCGTGAGAAGACTTCCAAGAAGTAAGAATTCTTGGGAAGTTTTCTTATGTAGTAGATTTTTTAAATAATATATAAATTATAAATATATATTTATGAGAGAAAAATTGAAATCATACAATTATAAACATTTCTAAATGATGTAAATTTAAATTTACAAAATTGAATAGTTTCAACACAAATGAGTGAATATAAGTTGTGATTCATGAATGTCTTTAATTTAGGGTTTAATAACATATTTTTATTATTATATATATATTTTAGAGTTAGATTTAGAAGCTTATTTATTAAAGAAAATTCAATTGAACATATATGTGTTTAGTTTTGTATATATAAGTTGATATATGTTTAATGAAATGTTTGTTGTTATTTGGTTAGTTATTTGATTTTAGGGTTTAAAATACTTTTCGGGAAGTCTTCTAAATATAATGCATTAGAAGACTTATTGTAAAGTCAACTTGGAAGAATAGTGAATTTAAGGTTTAGAAAACTTCAAGAAGTCATCAAATGTATTTTATGCTAGCTTTCAAATAAAAATATTTAACCTAATTGGATTTTTTGTGTTTTTATATACATAATATTTATACATTCTCTCTGTTCTTCTCAAATAGCTGCAAGAAAAATGTAATGTTTCTCACTCTAAAACTCTCTAAACTTTCTCTAATCTCTTTGAACTTGAAAATACAAAACTTTATATCAATTTTTCATTTTTTTGTCTCATGTCTTTCTGAGTAATTTATCTTGTTTCTGCAGATTTTTCATTACATGATTCTCATCTTGCACTCTTGTAAATGTAAATCTATAAATTTTGGTTATGTAACTTGTGTGTTTTATGTGTTAGATTCTAAAAAGTTATAGATTCACCAAAATGTAACTGTTCTATTTATTATTTAATTAAGCATAAAAATCATTTTAAAAAAATTTCTCTATTTTGAAGCCATGTGAAAGTTTTTGGATATGCATGTTTTTCATATCTCAGACTTCAAAAGACTTCTCGGAAGACTTCACGAGCAAAATTTTCATGAAGATTAACTTAATTGGAATTTTGTCTCCTTATATAAAGAAAATTGGAGAATTTGCCAAATATGACTCAAAACTTTATTTTAAATGCAAAAGTATACACAAATATCAATCAAATGAAAAACTAACCCAAAAACCTTGTGAAATTGCAACCAACCCTTATGACCAAACAATTTTTTATTTTATTTTACGAATATAACTTTGAGAAGTCTTCTGAGTCTTCTGAGTTTGTGTAAGTAGTCTCATATAGTTGTTCTTAAAAATAATCTATAAACTTTATAAAAAATATTTTTCCCGGGAAAAATTGAAATCATGTAAATACAAAAATTTGTAAATGATATAGATTAAGATATAGTAAAATTGAATTGTTTTCAACATAGATGAGTGAATATAGTGAGTCATGGTATTATCTGGTTTAGTGTTTGGTAACATATATTGTAAATTTGTTTGTATTCTTAGGGTTAATTTTTGGAAGCTTAACATTTTTATTCAAAACTTAATTTTTTCCTAGATGTATTTAGTTATGTATATATTAAACACTTTTTAGTTGAATTCGATTATAATAAAGTGTTTGGTTAGTGAATTAAGTTCATGGTTTATATTTAGGGTCTTGACGAATTCCCAAGAAGTCATCTGATGAATAATATTTACATCAAACAACTTCTGGGAAAGTCTTATGGGCAAATAGTAAATATGGGGGCGGGAAGACTTTCAAGTAAGTATTCTACTAGAACACTTACTTGAAAATATTTTGAATCAAAAGTATTTAACTTTATTAGAATGTTTATCTCCTTATATAAAGAAAAGTTACACATTCTCTCTTCCTCTCAAATGGCTACAACAAAAATATAATGTTTCTCATTCTAAAACTCTCCAACCTCTCTCTATTCTTTTTGAAATTAAAAACTCCAAACATCAGTTTCTTATTTTGATCTAATGTCTTTCTCACTGAATTATTTTGTTTTTGCAAATTTTTCATTACTTGGTTCTCATCTTCCACTCATTTATAGGTAGATTTATAAATCATATTTTTTTCATTTGGTAATCTTCTGTTGCTTAAAGATCTTATTTTTGAAAACTCTTTTTGTTTTTTTAAGCTCTTACCTTATTTTTGAAGTCTTTCTTTGTTTGAAGCCATTTGAATGCTTTTGGATATGCATGTTTTTCAAATCTGAGACAGACTTGGAAGACTTCTAAGGAAGTCTTCTCATAAGTCTTCTAACATTTAATGGACTATAAAAAATTTTCTGACAGAGTCTTCTTCTATGTCTCCTCTTTCATAACAGATCTGACCATTTTGGAAAGCCTTCATTTTTGATTTTTCTTCATTTACGTTTTTCCTAAATTATGTTATGGATCTTTAATTTAATTTCAGGTCTGGAGCTACCAAAGTATATGAGCTGTCCGATCATCTGGTAAGCATATATGAGTGTGTTGAAGCTGATGGAAGTTTAAAGTTTGAGGTAGAATTCATGGAAGACTTCCCGGAAGGCTTCCATGCAAAGTCTACCTGGAAGACTTCGATAGAGTCTTCAAAGTTTATGATGTGTATATCAAGTGAATTCCAAACTTATCTATGTGGAGGAATGATTTCTAACTCCAAATGTAATAGTTTTGTTAATGGTTTGTTTTGTGATTTGTAAGTGTACTCTTTTAGTTGTGGATTCTTTTGTAATTAAGTTCTGAATTTCATTCAAGAGCCCTAATATCGACTAATATATATGAATTAATAAGAAAATGTTAAAAAGTCATTATAGTTTTAGAGAATATGAAAGTTTATTAAACATTGACATAAAAGACTTCCATGGAAGTCATCCAGAAGACTTCCACGAAAGTCGTCCAGAAGACTTCCATGAAAGTCGTCCAGAAGACTTTCACAGAAGTCTTCCATTTAAATTTTAAGCGGTAGTTTAAAATATAAGCGGGAAATTTAGGTGGGAAAGTAAAATTTAAGCGGGAAACTCAAATTTTAAATGAAAATTGAAATTTTAAATTTCATGAAAGTTAAAAAGTATATCTTATGATCTAAGAAGACACATTAAACCATATGACTTTATATTTTTGAAGTTACTTAACAATTTTTAAAGTTAAAAAAAAACATATCTTAAAGTTACTTAACAAGTTTATAAAAACTAACTTAGAAATTTTCCACGGAATTCTTCTCGAATTAGATATAACATTAAGAAACATAAATGTTGGTAACCTTATAATTAAAATTAATTAAGTTATGAATTTCATTCGGAAGCCTCAATATCGACTAATATAACTTAATTAACAAGAGAATGTTAAAAAGCATTATAGTTTTAGAGAATATGAAAGTTTATTAAACATTAACATAAAATACTTCCACAGAAGTCTTCCATTTAAATTTTAGGCAGTAATTTAAAATATAAGCGGGAAATTTAGGTGGGAGAGTAAAATTTAAGCGGGAAACTCAAATTTTAAATGAAAATTAAAATTTTAAATTTCATGAAAGTTAAAAAAGCATATATTATGATCTAAGAAGACACATTAAACCATATGACTTGATATTTTTGAAGTTACTTAGCACTTTTTAAATTTTAAAAAACATATCTTAATGTTACTTAACAAGTTTACAAAAACTAACGTAGAAGACTTCCACATAAGTCTTCTCAAATTAGATAAAAACATTAATAAACATAAATATTAGTAACCTAATAATTAAAACCAATTAAGTTATGAATTTATTCAGTAGCCTGAATATCGACTAATATACATTAATTAACAAGAAAATGTTAAAAAGTCATTATTGTTTTAGAGAATATGAAAGTTTATTAAACATTGACATAGAAGACGGAAGTCGTCCAGAAGACTTCAACTAAAGTCGTCCAGAAGACTTCAACGAAAGTCGTCCAAAAGTATCAAGGAAGTTTTCCATTTAAATTTTAAGCTGTAGTTTAATATAGAAGCGGGAAGTTTAGGCGGGAAAATAATATTTAAGCAGGAAAATAAAATTTAAGCGAGAAACTCAAATTTTAACAGAAAATTGAAATTTTAAATTTCATAAAAGTTAAAAATTATATCTTATGATGTAAGAAGACACATTAAATCATATGACTTGATATTTTTGAAGTTACTTCACTTTTGAAAGTTAAAAAAAAATGTATCCTAAAGTCGCTTAACAAGTTTACAAAAATTAACGTAGAAAATTTCCACAGAAATCTTCTCGAATTAGATAGAAACATTAATAAACATGAATGTTGGTAACCTAATAACTAAAATCAATTAAGCTATGAATTTCATTTAGGAGTCCCAATATCGACTAATATACATTAATTAACAAGAAAATGTCAAAAAGTTACTATAGTTTTAGAGAAAATAAATGTTTAATAAACATTGAAATAGAAGACTTCGACAGAAGTCGTCCAAAAGACTTCTAGGAAGTCGTCCAAAAGACTTCTAGGAAGTCTTCCATTTAAATTTTAAGCGGGAATTTAAAATATAAGCGAGAAATTTAGGCGGGAAAGTAAAACTTAAGCGGAAAACTAAAATTTTAAATGAAAATTCAAATTTTAATTTCATGAAATTTAAAAAGTATATCTTATGATCTAAGGAGACACATTAAACCATATGATTTCATTTTTTTGAAGTTACTTAACACTTTTGAAAGGTAAAAAAATATATCTTAAAGTTACTTAACAAGTTTATAAAAACTAATGTAGAACTTGTATTAGCTAGAAACATTAATAAACATGAATGTTGGTGACCTCATAATTAAAACCAATTAAGTTCTAAATTTCATCCAGGAGCCTCAATATCGACTATTATATTTGAATTAACAAGAAAATGTCAAAAAGTCATTATAGTTTAAGAGAAAATGAAAGTTTATTAAACATTGACGTAGAAGACTTCTAGGAAGTCTTACATTTAGGTCATTATTGCAATTGAAAATTTACAAAGGAAGATTTCCAGAGAACTCTACTTTACAACAGACTTCTTTGGAAGTCTTCCTTTGTAAATATTGGCTTACTTTTGTTTTTGAAAAAATTTCAAAAATACCAGAGAAGACTTTCCGGTAAGTCTTCTAAGATAAACATGTTATTTTTTCAATTGACCGAATTGTGTCAGAAATTTTACTTTTTTAGAAGACTTAGATCGAAGTTTCCACCAGAAAAAAATAAAAATTAAATATTTAATTTTAACTAGACGCCTTCCATGTAAGTCGTCTCAAGTTACTTTTGCAGTTGAAAAATAAAACTTAAATATTTAATTTGAACTAGATGACTTCCGACTTCCATGTAAGTCTTCTGTTAGACGACTT
This sequence comes from Moricandia moricandioides, assembly GCA_905132885.1. Classification (NCBI taxonomy): domain Eukaryota; kingdom Viridiplantae; phylum Streptophyta; class Magnoliopsida; order Brassicales; family Brassicaceae; genus Moricandia; species Moricandia moricandioides. Next base: position 39,391 of record CAJHQQ010003062.1, read on the forward strand.
ACATAGAAGTCTTCTATGATAACCAAGATTTGACTAGAATCTTAGAATAAAATTCTGGAAGACTTCTTTCTAAGTCATCTACCGGAATACTTACATAGAAGTCGTCTAGTTAAAATTAAATATTTAAGTTTTATTTTTCAATTGAAAAAGTAGCCTAAGAAGACTTACACCGACAATGAGATGACTTCCGCCGAGAGTTCGAAAGACTTATAGGGAAGTCTTTTGACGGAGACTTCCTTGTAAGTCGTCTAAAGAAAGTTAAATTTCTGACACAATCCGGTCAATTGCAAAACTAACCTGCTTGGTCTAGACGACTTACCCAGAAGTCTTCTCTGGTATTTTAGAGATTTGTTTTTAACAAAAAAAGTTGGAAGACTTCGAGAGAAGTCGTCTCTAAAGGACACATAAATTCAATTGTAAAACTAACACTTGCGTTGACCAAAATAATTCGATGTAAGTTTTCTTGTTGTAGATAAGTCTTCTAGAGAATAGATCTAGAAAAAAATTCAAAAAATCAACTGTAAATCCAATTAGGTTCATGTTTAGCTTCTCCAAGCACACATCACTTCTTAATGAAAGTCATTCAATTATTCTTGACCAAGAATCATGAACTTGAGTAACTTTAGTAAGCTTATAAATTTTGAAAAAAAAAGTTGAGATTTTGGTATGAAATAAAAGAGGAAGTGAAAGGGAAATGGTTTGTGTATGTAAGAAATAAGAATATGAAGATGTTGATTTTAGGTGCATTTAGAGTTTGAAATTGTTTGTTCATAGTGGTTGATGTATTGATAACAATGGCAATGCTGTGAATAAAAGAGGAAGATGAGGATGATTGAGTTAAATAACCATTTTTGAAAAAAAATAAAATAAAAAAGTAATGACATTTTCGTAAATAATCCGAACTTTTGAGGTAAATAGGGAAAATAAAAGTTCCAGAAAAATCATGGGTTAGTTTTATGTTTGACTTTGAGTTTTGAATCATTTTTGCGAGAAGCCTAAGAAAAATTTCACATTATTCCTCTTTCTCTTAAATGATTGTAACAAAAATGTAATGTTTCTTGTTATAAAGCTCTTCAAACTCTCTCTAATCTCTTTAAATTTGTAAACACCAAATTTATATCAATTTTTCATTTTTGTCTCATGTCTTTCTCACTAATTTATCTTGTTTTATAAATTTTTCATTATATAGTTTTCATTTTCCACTCCATTAAAGGTATATCTATAAATTCTGGATATGTATTTTTGTCTGTTTTATATGTTAGATTCTAAATCACTATAGATTCAAACAAATGTGACTGTTTTATTTATTATTTAAGAATAAAAAAAATATTTTTGTGTTTTGAAGTCATTTGAACGTTTTTGGATATGCATGTTTTTGAGATCTATGTCAAACTTCATAAGACATCTCAGAAGACTTCACTAGAAAACTTCTCGTGCAGACTTCTCAGATGACTTCTCGGATTTCTCAGAAGAATTGTAATGCATTTTGTTCTAGAAGAACCAAAATTATTTAACCTAATTAGATTTTTTGTCTCCTTATATATAGAAAATTTACACATTTTTTTTCTCAAATGGCTGCAACAATAATGTAATGTTTCTTAATCTAAGACTCTCCAACCTCTTTCTATTCTTTTTGAACTAGAAATTTATATCAATTATCATTTTTGTCTAATGTCTTTCACACTAATTTATCTTGCTTTGTAGGTTTTTATTATATAGTTCTCATCTTTTAGTCATTTAAAGGTAGTTTTATAAATTTGGGATATGTATTTTTGTGTGTTTTATATGCTAGGTTCTAAAAATTTATAGACTCAACCTAATGTGATAATATTATTTATTATTTAAGCATAAAATTTTAGTTTTAGTTTTAAGCTATTTTATTTATTATTTAAGCATAAAATTTTAGTTTTGATACTGAAGTTACTTTGTTCCATCTCGTCCGTGTAAAATTCGAGTACCAACATTTTCATGTGCCTGATGCTTTCTCCCAAAGACGGTGGTCTTATGATATAAAATCTGTTACTGCTAAAATTTTGTACTACTTAATCCATAATTTGAATCTGTATGTCCGCACAGGATGAGGGCCGGCCACCTAGTATTAACCTATATCATAAAACATTAAATCTCAATTTTCAATATTTTAGTCAATCACACAAAAACAAAATTCAAGTACAATATTGAGAAATTTGCGAAATATGACTCAAAACTTGATTTTGATCCCAAAAATATACCCAAACTTGAATCAAATGCAAAAGTAACCAAAAAAGCTAGCAAAATTACAACCAACCCCTATATAACCAAACAAAAAAGCATAATTCATTTTTACGAATCTAACCCCGTAAAGTCTTATGAGGTTTTGTAAATCTTCTGAGGTTTTGTAAGTCTTATGAAAGACTTCTAGGAAGTCTTTCAAATAGTAGATCTTAAAAATAATTTATAAATTTTATAAAAAACATTTTGATTTCGGAAAAAAATCGAAATCATGAATTATAAATGATATAAATTAAGATCTAGTAAAATTGAATTGTAACAAATATGTGTTTAATTTTTTTTTCCATATTAAACACTTTTAAAGTTGATTTGGTAACATATGTTGTAACACTAGATGTATTCTTTGTATTAGATTTTGGAAGCTTAAATTATTTTCTTGATTTTTGTTTTTGAAAAATTAAATTTTGACTTATATATGTTTGCTTTTGTGTATACTAAACACTTTTAAAGTTGATTTTAAGTTTTAGGAAGAGTTTGTTTCTAGTTAGTTAGTTATTTTGAGTTTACGGTTGAGGTGACTTAAGCCTTCCAACAAATAATGCACTAGAAGACTTCTATCAAAGTCATTCTAGGTGAATAGTAAATTTAGGGTTTAGAAGTCTTTGAATTAAGTCTTCTAGGATGTCTTCTATTAAAAGACTTACTTGAAAATCTTATGAATCGAAAGTGTTTAATTTTATTGGAAATTTTATATAATGAAAAATTTACACATTCTCTCATTTCCTCTCAAATGACTGCAACAAAAATGTAATGTTTCTCATTCTAAAACTCTCTAACATCTCTCTAATCTCTTTGAACTTAAAAACACCAAACTTTATATCAATTTATCATTTTTATCTCATGTCTTTCTCACTGATTTTTTTTTTTTTTGCAGATTTTCATTACATGGTTCTCATCTTCGACTCCTTTAAAGTAGATCTATATATCATATTTATTCGTTTGGTAACCTTTTATTTCTTAAAGATCTTACCTTTTGAAAACTTTTTTTGTTGTTTTAAGTTCTTACCTTATTTTTGAAGCTTTTCAATGTTTTGAATCCATTTGAATGCTTTTGGATGTGCATGTTTTTCACATCTGAGACAGACTTGAAAGACTTCCAGAGAAGTCTTATAATATTTAATGCACTAAAAGACTTCTTGGAACTTCTAGGAGAGTCTTCTCCCATATTTCCTCTTTCATAATAGATCTAGACGTTTTGGTAACTTTCCTTGGCGGATTTTTGGTAAGTCTTTGGTTGCTTAAAGTTCTTACCTTTTTTTCCAAGCTAAAATTCTCCAACCCCTCTTATGTCTCTTAGAACTTGAAAACACTAAACTTTATATCAATTTGTCACTTTTTGTTCATGTCTTTCTCACTAATTCATCTTATTTTGCAGATTTTTTTATTACATGGTTCTCATCTTCCACTACTTTAAAGGTAAATCTATTTTTTGGGATATGTATTTTTGTGTGTGTGTTTTAAAGGTAGACCTATCTCATCTTCCACTCATTTTGTCTATTTTGAAGCCCTCTGAACGTTTTTGGATTTGCAGGTTTTTCAGATTTAAGTCATACTTTGGAAGACTTCTTGAAAGTTTTCTCGAAAGTATTCTAACATATAATGCGCTAGAAGACTTCTGCAAGTCTTCTAACAGAGTCTTCTCCCATGTTAGTTGGAGTCCAAATTTGTTTTTGTGGAAGAATGATCTGTAATATTTTTCTTTATGATCTGTTTTATGATTTGTAGGTGTACTCTTTTAATTGCGAATTCTTTTATAAATTTAAAGATACTAGTATTATCTCCCATGCTCCGCACGGGTATGTTCAAATATGAAACCAAAATGAATATAAAATATAAGATGATTTTTGTTTTTCAAAAAAAATATTAATACTTTTTTTAAAAGGCAATAAAAGTGATTAGATATGAAAGTTCAGAGAAAGCATTTCTCTTCCACAAATACAACTAAAATATTAAGATTATTTTGTAGATAGTTGACGCCAATATTTCTTGTAGCCTTTGGTTCTTTTCATATATATATATATATATATATATATATATATATATATATATATATATTACTCTTCCCTTTGTTCATTTCCAGTGTTATATTATTTCAAAGTTTTTGTTTATGAAAAAAAAAATTAGTAATATATATTTCATAAGAAAATAAAAACAAAAGTGTATGTTGATCCGAAATCAAACAGAACTAATATCTCTATAAAATTATACAAAAATTTAAAATAAGAAAAAACAATTCTAGAGAGTTATGAGTCCTCGTTTCTACCACTGTTTCTTGATTTTCATTTTTACTTTCACTTCTCAGTTTATTGGAAAAATGGCTTTTTCATACCCGAAAAATTCATAAAAGTTTTAAACATACCTAGACTCTCATGTTCGTTCACCACATACATAAACTCAATTTTTCTGTTTCGTCCTACCTGAACTTTGAATATTAATATAAACCAACCTTGACCAAAAATATGTGAGGCAACCGTTGACTTTAACAGTTATTGAAACGGCGTCGTTTTGTACTTTTAAAAATTAAAACGAAAATATCAAAAACTAAGCCCTTTTACTGAAAATAATTTAACTTACCTTCTTTCTCAACTCACGACACAAAACATGTTTAAGGCAAAATTTAGGGTTTTGAAAACCTATTAGATTTTGGAGGAAATTTTAAAAGCTAGCAAAGAGTTTCGAAGAAATATTTATTCACAACTGGAAAGATGAGGTAAAAACAGAATTTTACAAGTTTCTACCAATTTGAAATCTCAGATTTTTCATTCTACGTTCCAAGTTTTTTTTTTTCAATGTTGGCTCCATGATTTGTGATGCTTATTGCCATGGTTATTCAGCTATGTGGCTGGTAGTGATATGTGTGACGCAGAAGCTCGAGTTGAGGATAATATAATGGGTTTCGTTGAGGAAGAAGAAGAGTGCAATTCCGAGGATACTCCTCTAAATTCAGACTGTGAGGAGGGTGAGGAAGCAAAAGGGCAGAGACATTATGATAGATACACCAAATTTAGTGGAGAGATCAGGCTGGAGCAAACTTTTGATAGCATAGCTGAGTTCAAAGATGCGGTGACTGATTATGTGCTCAAAACAGGTTGGAATGTGAAGTACACTAGATGGGGCTCCGAAAAATCTGAAGTCAAATGTACAATTGGTGGAGGTTGTCCATTCAGAATCTACTGCTCTTTTGAACAACCAATCGGCTTGTTCATGGTGAAATTCTATAATGATGAACATTCTTGTACCAAGGATGGGTTTAGCAAAGTAGTGAAGGATGGAATAATTGCTAAGTTGTTCTTGAATGACATTAGGAGAGATCCTGATTTTATGCCACAAGCTATGCAAAAATCTCTAGAGGAACGATATGATTTGATTGTCTCGCATAACCAATGTAGAAAAGCGAAGGGTAAAGCCTTAAAGATGATTCAAGAAGAATATGATGAGCAATTTGCGAGATTGAAAGACTACAAGGTGAAAGTTGGCAGGAAAGGAAGGACAATTAGGTGTGGACATTGTGGCTTAACAGGTCATAATGCTTCGAAATGTCAAAATATTGGTGCATCAGTCTTTAGGAAGCCAAAAAAGACAGCTTCTTCTCAGGGGGAAGAATCTAGCCAAGAGTCACAAGTTTAAGAAGTGTTATTGTGGAGTAATCTACTTTTACAACGTTTGCTATTTTTTAATCTATGATTTGGTTTTATGATTGTTTTAGTGTGACCCTTGTTGTTTTTTGGTGTTATGCTTTGGTTTTTAAAGCTGTCACGTGTTGATGATTTTTTTTTTGGTTTTTGTTTCAACTGATAAAGTTTAAAAATATAGTTCTTATATACTTTTATACTGTCTGGAAAACTTGAAACAAATACTATTAACAGATGCAGTCAAAACGATGATGTATTGTCATTTTCCTTTTAATTTTTAAAAATACAAAACGATGCCGTTTCGGTGACTGTTAAAGTTAACGGTTGACTCAAATATTTTCGGTCAAAGTTGGTTTATATCGGATATTTAAAGTTGGGGTATGACGAAGTGGAAAACTTGAGTTCATGTATGTGGTTAACTAACTTGAGAGTCTAGGTATGTTTGGAACTTTTATGAACTTTTCGTGTATGAAAAAGTCATTTTTTCTCAGTTTATTAGTAGCCTTATAAATCTACTTTAAAATGAACTTCTTATTTTCCTTCTCGAATTATCATCACCACAGCCAATAAACATCCTTGTAAATCGAAAACTAATTTAGTTTATTTTTAAAAATTAATTGATCAAATGTATAACGTTAAAAGGATAATTATTATTATAAGTAACTTAGAGGAGATATAAATTCATGAAAATCAATATAATGCAAATTACGATTTAAGTATTGAAGAGTTTGGGAGTATTTACTCTCACTAACCTGGATTTTAATCTTCACCTGCCATTAAAAGTTGTGTTTTTTTCTTCATTGAAAAAAAAAATCTCTAGTCGAGTATCATCAGAAGCCATCGTTATGTATGGTTAGAGATTGAAATTTTCAACACTCTTCTACAGGAAGAATCAATGGAGCAATGGCAAAGAATTAATAAAAGCTACATTGAATAAAAAAATCACATTGAATGCATGTACATAAGACTTTCTAAAAAAAAACATGTAGAGATGAACTTGTAGCCTCGTGTGTCAAACCCTCTACGTGAAGAATAACAGTTTTGAAATCGTGTGTGAGCATGTCATAGTGTGACAAATATTAGAAATTTTTGTGCTATCTAAATTTTTTATTTTATAGCTATTTTTCTTTTCCTGCATTTAAGTTATTTTTATGTATTTCTAATTTTATAAAATTATTAAATATATTTCACATGTCCGGAATTTTAATGGTTATGTGACAATTGTTTTTTTTCATTTTTTTCCACATGGCAGCATTTGATTCGTCACGCAACATGCGCTTTAATATATAAGGGATATTAATAAAAATATTTTGGTAAATATGTTCACGTCTAAAATATTATCTTACCAAAAGTATTTGACATTATTTAAATTATTGATACAACTTCAATAGCAAAACACAATAACACAAAAAATTAGTCAAATTTACTACAACTAAGGAAAAAGACTTCTAAAAAAATATTAGCCAAATTCACAAAAGATATAATGCTATATATGTTTATTTAAGATTATATGTAAGGAAATTAGTTTTTTATTATTAAATTACATGTTTAAAAGATATAATGCTATATATGTTTATTTAAGATATATTACCTTTTTGATAATAAGCTGATTTAGAAACAAAAATTAAACAAGAAAAGTTAAAATTCCTTTTTGATAATGGTTTCATATATATAATAGTTCGTTTTATATTAATATTTTAAAATAATATATCAAATTAAATTAATTTTTTATTTATATAAAGGAAATTGGTTTTATTTAAATTGCATTTTTAAATATATAATAATATATGTGTTTATGTAAAAGTATTTCCTTTTTGATAATAAGGTAATATGGAAACATATATTAACTAATATGAAAGTCAAATTTCTTTTCTGCTATTAGATTCCTTTATATATAATAATAATAATAATAATAATAATAATAATAATACTTTTTCTTATATAATATGCTTGAAAGATAAAACTTGCTATATTTTTATATTAAAGATACTATTTTACATTCTATTTCTTTCTGATTTATACAAAATAAATTCTTGAATATTAAATTACAGGCTTCATATATAAAAGGAATTTTTTTATATTAAATTACATGATTTAAATGTAAAAATAATATATATATATATATATAGGAAATATATTTCCTTTTAGATAATAAGGTGATTTGGAAACAAATATTAACAAAAAAATAAATAAAATATAATAATGATGACATTTTAATAATTAAATTAATTCATTAAGATTTTCTTTGTAATTATATGAGATATATTAACTTTTGATTATAAAATGATCTGGAAATAAATATTAAAAAAGAAAGCTATATAAAACTTATTAACATTTTAGTAATTAAATTAATTCATCAAGATTATCATTGTAATTATGAAAATATTACCTTTTTGATAATAAGTTGATTTGAAAACAAATATTAACAAAAAAAAGAAAGTGAAATAAAATATATTAATAATTAAATTAATTCACTAAAGTTGTTATTGTAATTAAATTTTCTAATAGTTAACATGAGCGTGACACGTAGAAAACTAATTTATCAAATAATATTATAGAGATTTAGTCTGATTGTGATACTCTTAATGAAATGATTGAAATTAGTCCAAATTTCAATGGCATAAATCATAATCATATTAAGATTACAAAGTAATATAATAGATTGACGATTTTGTTTTTGCTTTAAATGATGATATTTATATTTTGTTAAATTAGTTTATTAATTGTAATGCTATTTATGTTTTCTTAAATTAGTGTATAAATAATAATATAAGATTTTTATGTAAATTTTAATTAAAGTTGTAATTAAAAATTCCAGAGATACAAATATATTTATTTAAAATTTATATAATAAATTAAATTAATTAAGATTATATGTTATATATAGAAACAAGAATTAATTAGATATTCATATATATAATAATTATAGTTTAGGTATATCTTACCTTTATTTATCAATAGAAATAAGATTTTTATGTATATTTTGCGTTTAGTTATTATCTATGGTGACTTTCTTATATTCACATCTAATAAAAATTAATAATAAAGTAAAATGTTTTAAAAAATTCACTATATATTAAAAATATTGAATAAAAAATATAAACAATAATATTATAGATTTACACAATATATAACATTAAAATAGAAATTATATATTTATAATATTTATAATAATATCTGATACATTTATAAAATAGAAAAATATCCGCACGGACCTGCGGGTTAAAATCTAGTATTCTCTTATATATAAAGAATTGTCCCATCGGTTTTAGGTTCACACATCCCTCGCTACATATCAGTTGTTCTAGGGTTTACATAACTTGTTTGAATCGTCAAGCAGTTCTCAATCTTCATGGAGCGTAAGATAATTGAGTTTCAGCAAGGATGGGACTATCTACAAATGGGTATCACTGCGCTGAAACGGCAGTCTGAAGGTCTTCCTGTGCCTGAATTGACACTTCAGAATTATGTAGATCTTTACACGGCTGTCTACAACATGTGCATCCAGGGACCTCCTAATGATTGCTCGTACCAGCTTTATCAAAAGTATTGTGAAACAATGGAGGAACATATGAACTCAACAGTCTTGCCTGCTCTCAGTGAGAAGCTTGGCGATGAATATCTGCTGCTGCGAGAGCTGGTTGAAAGATGGTCTAACCATAAAAAGTTTGTTAGACAACTATATTGTATCTTCTTTTATCTTGACCGTCACCTCATTATTGAAAGATCACTCCTACCAATTGAAAAAGTTGGCGTGGGCTGCTTCCGTGACCTAGTTTATTACAAGCTACAATGCAAGGTTAGAGAAGCTGTACTAGCACTAGTTGATAAAGAGCGACAAGGTGAGGATATTGATAGGAATCTAATGAAAGGAGTATTAGAGTTTTACGTAGAGATTGGAATGGAAAGATACGAGCAAGATTTTGAGATCTTTATGCTTGAAAATACTGCGTCTTACTATGCTCGCAAGGTATCAAGTTGGATTCAAGAAGATTCTATAAATGAATATATTTTCAAATCTGAAGAGTGTCTAAAAAAGGAGAAGGAGAGAGTGAGTCATTACCTTCACTTTAGCAGTGAGCCAAAACTGGTTAAGGTAGTAGAACATGAGTTGTTTGTTGTTCATAAAAATCAGATTCTAGAAAAAACGCACTCAGAAAAGCAAATCAGCTTGGGACCTCTTGCAAAGATATTGAAGCAGCATGTCACAGACACAACTATTAATGCCAAGGAACAGGTTCTTATCAGAAAAGTAATTGATTTACATGAAAAATACATGGTCACTGAGTATTTCCAGAACCACACCCTCTTTCACAACGCTTTGAAAAGGGCAGTCGCTGGAAGTGATGAATTACTGGCTACTTTTTGCGACAGAATTATCTTGAAGAAATGGGCATGTGAGGATCTGAGTGACGAAGATATTGAGAAGGTGGTCATGTTCCTTGCTTATATAAGTGATAATACATATATTTTTGCAAAGTTTTACAGGAAGAAGCTGGCCCTTAGGCTCTTGTTGAATCGCGGTGTTAGTGATGATCATGAGAGAAGTATCCTTACAAAGCTCAAGCAGCAACATGGTGGACAGTTTAATTTTAGGATGGAGAGAATGGTGACTGATATCATATTGTCAAGAGAAAACCAAAACAACTTCAAGGAGTATATAGCCAATAACCCTGTTGCACAACCAGGGATTTGTTTGACCGTCACGCTTCTTACCCCCGGTATTTGGCCAAGTTACAAAACGTTTGGCATTAATCTACCTAGTGAAATGGTCAAGTGTGTTGAAGTTTTCAAAGAGTTTTATGAAACGAGAACTAAAGGAAGGAAACTTACATGGATCCATTCACTAGGAACTTGTCACGTCAATGGAATGTTTGATGCAAAGCCCATTGAACTGATTGTGTCTACTCACCAGGCTGTTGTGCTTCTACTTTTCAACACAAAGGAGAAACTGAGCTACAATGAGATCCAAACTCAACTGAATGTAAGCCATGAAGATTTAGTGTCGCTGCTTTATTCCTTGTCATGTGGTAAATACAAAATTCTTATCAAGGAGCCAGCAGACACAGAGACTGTTTCCAGGACTGATGTTTTTGAATTCAACTCCAAATTCACCGCTAAAATGTGCAGACTAAAGATCCCTCTCCCTCATATTGATGATATGAAGAAAGTCATTGAAGATGTCGATAAAGACAGGAGCTATGCAATTGATGCTGCCGTTGTCAAGATTATGAAGGGAAAGAAAGCATTGGGACATCAACAACTTGTTTCTGAGTGTGTCAAGCAACTTAGCCGGATGTTCAAGCCTGATATTAAAGAAATTAAAAGACGTATTGAGTATTTAATATCCAGAGACTATTTGGAGAGGGACAGGGAGAATCCTAACATGTTTAGGTACTTGGCTTAGGGAACAAAGCATATCCATTATTTTAATTTTTTTTATTTGGATGTTTTCAAATAATAGTATATATAATAAATATAAGAGCAATTCTCCTATATAGCCATTTCTAAGTTTATATTCCAAAAATAGCACCTCAAAGTTTATATCTCAAAAATAGCCTCTTTGACTACAATACATTAAAAAAAAATAAACATACTCTTGCGACTGAAATCACAAAACAACGGCGACAAAAATCTCGAAAACGATGACACGGCGACGAAAAGCACAAAGACGGCGACGAAAAGCACAGAGACGGCGACAGTGACGAAATCACAGCGACGGTGACTAAATCACGGCTATCGGTAAACCTCCTCAATTTTTTGCCTCCATCTCCTCTTAAAGTCTTAGATTCGAAAATAAAGATTATCAAATTGAAAATGATAAGAAACTGAAATTAAGGTCTTTGAAATTGGTATTTGAAAATAAAATTAGGGTCACGAGCCTAACAAAGAGCAATATGTGAGATCGAAGACACTAATTTTCAATTTCAAAAACCAATTCTGAATTTCATGAAAACATTTGTCAATTTTTAGGATAGGGTTCCTGATTTTTTTGTTAATGACAAACTCTTTTTACACAGAAAAATAAACAATGGGAGACTATTTCCCTATGAGATTGGCACTTCCTCTATTGAAATATAAATTTGGGTCAGAACTGCAACAGGCAGTTACAATTAACCAATTTTCAAGTGTTGGTTACATCGAAATTGTCAAGGACCTTCTCAAAGCTGAAGAATTCCAGAGAATCAGGAACAATTTCATGGGGCCTCTTACAAAACTCAGTGAGAGACATTTGCAGTTATCTGGAATAATAAGTCATGCCTTGCTAACCAGAAGCTTATTAACAATAAAGGAGAACGAGTTATTGTTTCATTTTGGAGGCCAGCTTCTTAGATTCTCAATTCGAGAATTTCATATGATGACTGGGTTGAGATGTATTGAAGAAGAAGAAATACAACAGAACAGAGAACTACAACTGGAACTTCCTTGAAGGCAACCACAAACTAGAGGACATAAAAACGCATCTCGCTAAAACAAAAGAAAACTCTTATGATGAGAGATTCTGCTTGTCAATGCTACTGCTTATTGAGAGCATCCTGCTAAAAAAGAATGCATACTACAAGTTCCCTCAGGAAA
>CAJHQQ010003063.1:0-51852 GCA_905132885.1 Moricandia moricandioides
TTACTGTAATTTATAAATGCAAAGAAAAATTGATTTAAAAAAATTACGAACGCGATCTAGGTACACATTTACTAGACATATAAATAATTTAACATTGATTAATTTTTTTTGTTGTTATGGAAACTAAGTTCCATTAGATACACATATCTTCCCTACCATGAAGAAAAATTGTATGGAAACTAAACTTATGGAGATTCTTTTGATTATCAAAATACAAACATCTCAATAAATTTTATATAGTGGAGAAAGACCTAACGTACGAGTCCAAAAAGGTTCCCACACTCAAAACTAAGGAAGAAAACAATTAATCTAATACGTCTCATTTAAACATCAGGCCGCATTAACTCCTTACATTAAGAAACCTTTTTTTTACAATACTCCATTACTCTCCCTATGATCAACCTTCCTCTTCCACCGCCGCTACAACAGTCTACCTCCACCGTGACCACCACATAAATATAGCCACCGTCGTACCATCATAATATATACATTTTGAGATACTTCCATCTATTTTTTTTCTATAGTTAAACGTAATAAACCAAGATTTATCATTCTTTGTATTATTTTTGTTATCTTTAGACCCCTAAGCCCAAGGCAATGCGTCTCTTTCGACCTATATCGAAAACTCATCCTTCTTCTTCTACTTCAACTATCTCGGCTCGTATGATAAATTGTATACTACTTTCTTTTTTTATTTCCTTAGTCTATCTTCTCGTCTCTCTCTCGGTACCAAGGCTTCAATCTAGAGACACTATTAAAGCGTACTTCGTATCTTCTCAAGATCAGTCTCAGAGCGTAACAAAGATCGATCACATCGTCTTTGGGATCGGATCAAGCACGAAGTTGTGGCCTACACGTAGAGAATATGTTAAGCTTTGGTGGGATGCTCGGAGAATGAGAGGGTGTGTCTTTGTTGAGCGTCCCTTGTCACATTTGGAGAATCACACAGATTCTCATCTTCTTCCTCCGATTTGTGTTTCCGAAGATACTTCACGCTTCAGGTAACTATGCAAACCATCATTAATACATTGAATACAACCATTAATTAAAAGTATGACCAATTTTTAGGCTTATTAACTATTCAAGGGGGGTTTAATGTTGTAACGCCTAATATTTTATTTAACTAGTAGAAGCTATTGACAAACTCTAAATTTTAATTTAATACTCGCTTGTTTCATAAAGTTAAATGTTTTAGAAAAAAATTATATTTAAAAATACATTTTTCTTTGTATTTTCAATACATATTTACAAATTTTAAAAAATTAATTGCATTTATTGAATTCCTATCGGTTTAGATTCACGGTAAAAAGATAATCACAAAAATATGTATTTATTATATCTTTTATTAATATGTGTAAAAAAATAGAATATGTATCATATTGAATCAGAGAGAGAGTAGTATATAGCTTCTAAATTTTTATTGTATTTATGAGAATTTATTTTCCCAAATACTATATATTAATATTCTATTAGTTAAAATCAAATAATAATTCAAATCCCCTATATTTAGATTATTTAAAATAGCTAGATAAATACAAATCTCAGCTTAGTTAGGAGTTTGGAGAATTGGAGATTCAACTCACGAACTCTACAAAATGTTACTGTAATTGCACATAAACCTAAGCATACTCAAAACATGATGAGAAATCCTCCAAGTAGTATTTTCAAAAACTATAAAAAACGTTAAACCACTATAAAAGAGTTGGAGCGTTGGAGTATTCTTATTTTATTACTTGAATTTAAAATTATAAATAGAGTGAAACTAGTTTGCCAAAAAAGAGTATAGCTAAATCGAATCGACCTATAGAGCTATTGACCATGCCTGCCATACAGATACACTTGGAAAGGCGGTGACAGAAACGCTATTCGAGTCGCGAGGAGCGTGTTAGAAACCGTAAGGATGTTCAATACCTCCTCAGAGGAAGTAAGATGGTACGTCTTTGGATACGACAACACGATATTCGTCCCGGAAAACCTAGCAAGAACGCTCTCCAAGTACGACCACACATCATGGTATTACATAGGAGCTAGCTCAGAGATTTATCACCAGAACTCCAAGTTCGGACACGACATGGCCTTTGGCGGTGGAGGGTTCGCTTTAAGCAGCTCGTTGGCTAACGTTTTAGCTAAAAACTTCGATTCTTGTATCGAACGGTATCCACATTTGTACGGAGGAGACTCTAGGGTTCATGCTTGTGTGCTTGAGCTTGGAGTTGGATTGTCTCATGAGCCTGGCTTCCATCAGGTTCTTTAAAAAAATTAAACTTAAGTAGTTATTTAAAAAAAAATTAATCAAACGTATTGGTAATTTATATATATATAGTCTTTTTATTTGGATCAAATATTTATTTAATTATTTATTTAAGCAGTTTGATGTGAGAGGAAATGCATTGGGAATATTGACATCACATTCAACGAGACCGTTGGTGTCTCTACACCACGAGGCCCACATTGACCCAATTTTCCCAAACTCAACGACTCTCACCTCCGTCCGCCACCTCTTCTCCGCCGTAGAAGTTGATCCTCTCCGTATACTTCAACTCTCCGTTTGCTACGACCGTTGGTACTCTTGGACCATCTCTGTCTCTTGGGGCTACACTGTTCAGGTTAGTCCTAGATATATACACATGACTTTGCATGATTATATAGTAACTTAACGTTATTATATCAAAACTAATTTGTTGTTTCAAATGTTAGATTGAGGGTAGGCATTTGTATCTACGGGATGTTTTGAGAACACAAGAAACGTGGAAACCGTCAAGCGGGTTGGCAAGTGTGTACACATTCAACACAAGAGAGGTTCATCGTGATCCTTGCCAAAGACCAGTCACATTCTTCATGGAACATGTTTCATCTTCTCCTGTTGATGGAACTATTAAAAGTGTGTATAAGCAAGCTTACGAGAATTGCACCTATGATCCCATTTCATCGCCTCGCAAACTAGAAGAGATTAGAGTGTTTTCTACAAGACTCGATCCCAATATAAGACAAGTAAGTCTAATCTACCTTATTTTAATTTTTGGAATATTTTTGAATTAAAATTTTGCTTCTTCTATATTGATAGTAAAATGAATATTTTGTAAGCAATATAACGTGTTAAATATTAAAATAACACCATAGAAATATAATCTTACATTTTCTATTTATTTAAGTAGGATTTTAATTATTATTTCAATTGGATGTGGTAGTTGAAGGCTCAGAGGAGACAGTGTTGTGATATATTACCAACTTCTTCCACCGGTGGAAAAGTAATGGAAATTGGAATTCGAGAATGCAAAGAGGATGAGTTGATTTATATACATCCCTAGTAGCAACGTACCTAATATATTGTTTTGTTTACATTGCTATCAAATTTAAACCTACATCTTTGCAAAATAGTTTTCAGTTATATTTGTAAACTGAATATAAATTAAACTGTTGATGAACTTGTTTGCTATTTAACTTTCGAGATTTGCAGTTAACTATTTTGATGTATTCGCCGGTTCTAATATAATACTCTTTCCATTTCGAATTATTTTTCGGTCTAAAATTTTACATACAAATTAAAAAAAAATAGTTAAATTTTTAAATTATTATTTATCTTAATTTAATTAAAGGTAAAAGAATAAACAATATAAAAAGTTACATTAAAATTTTAAAATGATATTTATTTTGTAGCAAAATTTTTATGATAGAACTACATTTAATTTGAAACGAATGGAATAAGATAGAGATAATTCGATAAAAAGTAAGTAAATATACTTAAAGTTAGGAGAAGGGTAGATAAGAGATTTGAATGATAAGAAAAGAATCAGTAAAAACACTTTTGAAAAATACCAATGATCAATTATTCACCTAAATTATTCTATCTGAAAAAATATAAGTTTCAAGAATGATATTTTACGTATCTCACAAGAAAAGAATCCAACAATCTGTTTTAGTAAGCCCCTTTTAAAACCTAGCGTATTATAGACAATTTAACGTGGGCCTAAACAGAAGCCCAATGTTGGGAATAAAATGATTAAATGTTATTAATTAGGAAAATGAAACTTATATTTATATACAACTTTCCCACCATTTATAACATTTTGCGTAGTAAGCATTGCGTGATCCCAATCTTATCCTCGCCCTCCGTAATCCTCGAAATTACATCTCTGCCATCACATCCTCGATTCGATGGAACCGACGCAATCGCCGTCGGAATCGGAGCCTGAGGTTCACTCCGGCGAGGACTTCGTTCACATCGAAGAAGACTCCAAGCCTACCGGCGATATCTCTTTAAGCGACAGCATAGTGAATGTGGAGAAGGAGGACGCGGTTGAGGAGGAGGAAGAAGAAGAAGAGCACAAAGCCTCCGATTCCGTGGTTAGCGGCGGAGATGGTAACGTCGGTGGTGAGTGTTCATCGGCGAAATTGGAGCTACCGGAGGAACTGGCGAAAAGCGTTGTGATCCTGACGTGCGAGTCCACTGGGGAAAATGGATCTTGCGATGTGTATTTGATCGGGACTGCTCATGTATCGAAGGTGAAAGAGGAACTGTATTGGAATTGAAACTAGGATTGAATTGATTTGTAGAAACTTGAAATTGCATGTGAATCTTTTGCAGATATGGTTTTGGATAGGTTTAGAACTTAGTTTCAAGCTTAGCTCTTTGTTTTTGTTTGTGTGTGTTAGACTGTGATAGGATAATCCTGCGATTTGTTTGGTTACAGGAATCTTGTAGAGAAGTTAAAGATATAATCAGCTTCTTGAAACCTGAGGTTCGTCTCTTTTTACATAATGTTCACCGATAAGTGAAGTTTGTTATCTTATGATTTGGTTTAAGAAAGTGGCTTATGATTAATAGGTTGTCTTCGTGGAGCTGTGTGCAAGTAGAGTGTCTATTCTCCAACCTCAGACTGTGAAGGTTTGCTTTTCGCGCTTGTGATTCTGCTTCTTCCTTTGCTATTTGGTTTACTTTTCACTTGTTATTGCCATTTATGATTGTGTGAGATTCTTGGAAAGAATGTGCATTGCTGTTTCTTTTGGTCGAAGATGATAGATTTTGATCCTGTCGATGTCTAACAATAGAGAGAGATGCCAAATTTTTTTTTATTAATTGCAAAAAAAACAGAGGATTTAATCAAGTGATGCATGAGGTCTGTGTTGTTTGCTGGAAAAGAGTTTGCCTATAGACTGTACTTCACTTGTTTTATATGCTATGCTTTATTGATGTTACATTAGAGATCAATTTACTTATACACTCTTCTAACCCTTTTGCTTATTCTGAAATGGTACTATGTTTTGCTTTTCACTAGATTCCAACCATGTCGGACATGATAGAAAGTTGGAAGCAGAAACAGAACACGTTTGGAATACTTTATGGCTGGTTTCTTGCAAAGGCAAGTTTGCTTAATCAGTATACTCTTTCTATAGAAGCTTTAACTTTCTGAACCAAAACTTTACATCCTGTACTTCTGTTAGATCGCCAGTCAGCTTGAGGTTTTCCCTGGTACGGAGTTTCGTGTGGCATATGAAGAAGCTCTGAAATATGGGGGGAGTGTGATACTTGGTGATCGTCCTGTACAGGTTATACGTTCGTCTACAGTTTCAAAGCAGTCTCTTATAACAGGGATTCGCAGTGTCTTATATAGTTTCAGTATATTGTCATTTGATTTGGATATATTTCGGATGCAGATCACATTAAAAAGAACATGGGCAAAGATGCCTCTGTGGCACAAGGTAAAGTTTGTATACTCGTTGATGTTTCAAGCTGTCTTCTTGCCAAGCTCTGAAGAACTCGACAGAATGGTAAGTCTTACTGTATACATTATTATTTTTTACTGTGGTTCATCATATCTAGTATATCTCAATCTTTGATCAATTTTGGGATGGCTTCAGCTGAAAGAAATGGATAATGTGGATATGGTGACTCTGGTGATTCAAGAAATGAGCAAAGAATTTCCATCTCTCATGGAGACTCTTGTACATGAGCGTGACCAGTTAGTACTCTCTAATCCCTCTATATGTAGTTTCTTAAGCTTGGCTTATCATATAGATTCTTCATCTGGAAACTGAAAATATAAATGAAACTCTCAGGTACATGGCATCCTCTTTACTGAGAGTTGCAAGTGAGCACAGTTCGGTCGTGGCAGTTATCGGCAGAGGGCATATAAATGGAATCAAGAAGAACTGGAAGCAACCTATAACGGTTTGTTGCTGTGAAACTTGTCTGTTGACAGTCTCTGAATTAAGGAAGGAGCTTATTTCATTTCATTTAATTTTCATGAAATTTACAGATGAAAGATCTAATGGAGATACCAAGGGACGAGTCAGTGTTTACAGTGAAGAGGATAGTATCATCAATGGCGATTGCAATTACAGGGACAGCTATAGTTACTGGCATACTTCTTTCAAGAAGAAGGTGAAGTAGATTGTGATATGAAGGGCAAAGCTTCTCTCTTCATTCTCCTGAGCAATACAAAAGGAATGATACAAACTCTGTACTCTTCTTTTTTTTTGTTTTCTCTTTTAAACAGTCAAATGTATCAACACTGGCAATGCACTCAAACCAACTTCTTAAAGGTCACATCACAAACATGTTTTACGACTCCCTGATTGAAACAGACCTCTACGCTTGAGAACGAGCTGGTAATAACTAAGATCAAATGTTTTACGACTCCCTGGATCCATCTCCACGATGGTCGTGTTATCGTTGTGGCTAGGACATTTACTTGTATCTGGAAAAGATGTTTGAAGAATAATATTATACCCATTTACTTGGGCCTAAATAGAAGCTAGAGGTTATTAAATAAATACGGCAAATGTAGAGAGTATTATAGACAATTTAACGTGGGCCTAAATAGAAGCCCATTGTCGAGAATAAAATAGTTAAGGAAATGAAACTTTTATATATTTACTTATTTTTATATACGACTTTTTCCCACCATATCATACCTTTGCCTTAGCTAGTAAGCTGTAATAAGCACTGCTTTGATCTCAGTCGCCCTCCGCAATCCTCGAAATTTACATCTCTTCTACCACCTCCTCGACTCGATGGAACCGACGGAGGTTCACTCTGGCGAAGACTCCAAGCCTACTGGTGATTTGTCTTTAAGCGACAGTATAGTTAATGTGGAGAAGGAGGACTTGCTCGACGATGCGGTGGTGGAGGAAGCACACAAAGACTCAGATTCCGTGGTTAGCGGCGGCGATGCAGATGGTGGTGATGGAGATGGTAACGGAGGTGGCGAGTATTCATCGGCGGACGTGGAGCTCGTGGAGAAAATAGCCAAAAGCGTTGTGATCCTGACGTGCGAATCCAAAGGGGAAAGTGGATCTTGCGATGTGTATTTGATCGGAACTTCTCATGTGTCACAGGTATTCTCTTTCGAACCTCCTTCTTGGAATCAAAACTTTGATTGAATTTTTATTTTTAGAAATTTAAAATTGCATGTGAATTATTAATATGTGCGCGATGAGGTTTCTTGGACAATATATATACACTTTCCGTTTCATATTAATTGTTATTATAGAGATTTTTTTTGTTACAAAATAAATATCGTTTTCGATTTTTGATGCAAAATTTATTAACTTTTTATTGCAATTTATTGTTTTATTGGTTGAAAGATGATCAAGTGTATGGTTAATTGTGTTTTTATATAGAAGATATGTAAAATTAATTGTTTTCTCGTGTGAAAAACTCAAAGTGACACTTAATATGAAACAGATGGAGAATGTGATATGACAATCCTCCACATTACTAATAGTGAGGTTCCTTGGGCAGTAAATAAGCATGTATAAGTGAGCTATATTGTTGTGGTATTTACGAGATGTTAGGCTTGGGCTTTGTTCTGTTTAGAACTTAATCTGAGCTTAGCTTGTTGTTTTGGTTACAGAAATCTTGTCAAGAAGTTGAAGCACTAATCAGCATCTTGAAACCAGAGGTTCGTCTAATGTTCACCCAAAGCTGAAGTTTGATATGGTCTTAACTCTAACCACGTTTCTGATTATTAATAGGTTGTCCTCCTTGAGTTGTGTTCAAGCAGAACATCTATGCTCCAAACCCAGACTATGAAGGTGTGCTTTTCCGCACTTGTGATTCTGCTTCTTCCTTGCTATTTGGTTCTATCATTTGTGTGAAAGAAACTCTTTCTTTAGGTTCCAACCCTGTCGGAAATGGTAGAATGTTGGAAGCAGAACCACAACACGTTTGGAATACTTTATAGCTGGTTTCTTGCAAAGGCAAGTTTCCTTAATCATCAGTATACTCTTTCTATAACTTTCTGAACCAAAACTTTACATCCTGTACTTCTCTTAGATCGCCAGTGAGCTTGAGGTTCTTCCAGGTTCTGAGTTTCGTGTGGCATATGAAGCGGCTCGTACATATGGGGGCGAGGTGAAGTTTCTTGATCGTCCTTTACAGGTTAGTTTCTTCATCTGTCACAGTCTAAAAATATTCATTTAGTATTGTTATGGATTCCCATTCTCTCACATAAATACTCATTTGATTTCAATATTTTTCCGATGTAGATCACGTTACAAAGAACATGGGCTAAAATGCCCCTATGGCACAAGGTAAAGCTTATGTACGCCATGATGTTCCAGCCCGTCTCCTCGCCAAGTTCTGAAGAACAAGACATAATGGTAAGTCTTACTGTTTTTTTTTTCTGTTTCTTTCTACATATGTAATTTACTATGATTAATCATATCTAATATCCCTCTGTTTCATAGTTAACTGTTACTTTAACATCTTTTTCTTATTATATAAAAAAATGTCATTTTAGAATCGTAAATTATACTTACTTTCAACTTAAAATTAATTGCAAACTACATTAATTTTATAAATAATTTTATTTATTTCAAATACTGTTAGTCAAATAAAGGTAGTTAATTACAATTTAATTATATTTCAATCACTTTTTAATCTGTGTAAAAAATATCAAAATGACACTTATTGAGAAACAGAGAGAGTATATCTCACTCTATGATGAATTTGAATGGCTTCAGCCGCAAGAAATGGACACTGCCGATACTGTGACTGAGTTGATCGAAGAATTGAGCAAGGAAATTCCATCCCTCAAGGAAACACTTGTGCATGAGCGAGACCAGTTAGTATTCTCTAATCCCTCTCTCTATGTAGTTTCTCGGATTCGATTATCATCATCTGAAAAACTGAAATAAGAGTGTTGGTATCTAGCAAATATAAGAAGATTAATGATATGATTGGCGGTAACATAAAATGAAACTCTCAGGTTCATGGCAACCACTTTGCTGAATGTTGCAAGTGAGTACAGCTCGGTTGTGGCAGTTGTAGGCAGAGGTCATGTTAATGGAATCAAGAAGAATTGGATGCAACCTGTATCGGTTTGTTGTTGTGAAACTTTCTCTTTGACAAGTCTTTTTTTTTTCGGGTTGTGGTTTAATTTTATACATTCATGGAATTTTACAGCTGGAGGGTCTAATGGAGATACCGAGCAATGATTCAGTGTTTACAGTGAAGAGGATAGTGGTGACTGGCATTGCAGTAGCTGGTACAGCTCTTGTTACTGGCTTACTTCTTTCAAGAAGAAGGTGAAAAGGATTGTGATGAAGGGCAGAGCTTCTCTCTTCATTCTCCTGAGCCATACAAAAGGAATGACACAAACTTTACACAGTCTTTTACTCAACAATGGTTGTATTTCACATAATATCTTGAATGCTTTTGGATCTTTTTGTATGCAGACAACTCTATCTACAAACCAACCTCAATGTCATGATTAGTACAAGACAAGAAAGAAAAACCAATGTTACTTTATTGAAGAAATCTATAACCAAATGAATACACACAAAACAGAAATGGTCACATCACAATCATTATCATTATCAATCAATCATCATCATCCTTTTTATTTTTCGACAAATACACACAAACTCCCATATACTTAAGTTTTTGCATCACTTAACTATTTGCAACGGAACATTGCCTTCTAACCACTCCTGCTGACCCAGTCTTGACATTGATCCGACCCATTTTCTCCATCGACTTGGCAAACTCAGAGAAGAAGCTCTCCACTGAACCTTTCAAGATCTGGTTTATGTTCGAGAGCGTTGTGGGGTTGGTGGTGAGAGCAGAGTCTGACTGAAACAGACCTCTACGCTTTAGAACGAGCTGGTAATAACTAAGATCAAACGTTTTACGGCTCCCTGGATCCATCTCCACTATGGTCGTGTTATCGTTGAGGCTAGGACATTTCCTGGACTTGAGATTGGCTGCGTATTGGCTGTCTAAGGCTGGATCTTGGTCTCCACGACCCGTGAAGTTGTAGAGACGGTTTGTGAAAGATGAGCAGTGAGATACACCGATAGTGTGAGCCCCTGTTATAACACAACACATAAAAGAAAAAGCTTAAAACGAAGGCTAAAATGTTTTATAAACAAAAAAAAAAGTAGGCCAAATGTTTTGAGACAATATAATTGCATTTGAGACTTTTCAACCTAATTTTTATCAATGTGTGATCAATATTCTAAAAATCGTTGTAAACAGGGCATAGTACCCGTCTAAACAGTAAATCGGCCAAAACGATTTTCTAAAATCAGTTTAGGCGGTACATAAATAGCTTAATTATTGTCTATCGATTTTTCTGAACATTTGGGTTTAGGTTTTACCGGAGAGTAAGACAAGGTCCTTAAGATCAAGTCCTTGGTTTGCAAAGAGTGTCTGAAGATTGGTGAAGTTACTGGTGGGAGGTGGAATGTTAGCTAATGCCTCTGATGCGTTTGATATCCTCCCATCTCTTCTTCCGGTCGGTACACTCCAGTTTGGTCCTCCCTACCACACACCAAAATTTATCATGAAAATATACTAGAAATAGTAATTTACAATACTGTTTTGTGAATGTGTATATGATACTTACAGTGAAAACGATGGCGTCTCGAGATGCTAGAGCGATAATATCAGCGCAAGAGACGATTCCAGGACACTGAGCTTCAAGCACAGTTTTGATTGCCTCAATGAAGCCAAACCCTCTAACAGTTAAGTTAGGAGTTGAATCTCTCTCTGCATTTCCTGACGTTGAGTTTATAAGCACTGATCCATCACAACCCTACATGTATATATATTACATTAGTTCAGTAGCTATTTAGAATGTTATATATATACAAAAAAAGATGAAGACATAGTTTACCCGAACAAAACAATCGTGGAAATGCATCCTCAAGAGAGCAGCAGCAAGAGAAGGAGCATTAGCAATGTGGTTTGAAACAAAATCTTGAACAATCTTTTCGGCGTTAGGACAAGTGTTGGCATAGAAGTTCATCTGCAACTGAGCTTGGATTGGTCCGACCAATCCCACAAGAAACAGAGAGAGTGAAAGAGCAATAGTTCTCAAGCAATTCATCTTTATATTTGTCGTTTATGTTCAATGTGTGGTGTATTGAGACGTTAGATGTCGTTTTATATAGAACGTTTTGAATGTTTGGTAATGTGTGGCTGGGTGCATGGGTCCATCTAAGCTAACTAACATGTGCTCTTACGTGTTGTCTTTTATTTTGTTTTTGTTGTTTTCTGACTCATTACTAGTGCTACTCACATTAAAATTGAAAGATTAAAATTCATAGATATAAATATAGAAATAATCTTACGATTGAGTAGATTATGTTGCTACAAAAAAAAAAAGAATGGATCATCTTTCGCCTCAATGCATATACGTTCATAGAAAATATTTAAATGTTTGATTCTTGATGATATTTGGACATTTTTGAAAAGTTTTGTCTCATTTTTTATCAAAAAATTATAAAAATTCTGCTCTTGCCATGGAGTCATAATTAAATGATCATAACATTTTGGTCTTGTAAGGAAAATTGAATATAGTGTCCCTTTCTTCTTTTTTTTCTGTTTGCTGAACAAAATATATATGTATATATTTTCAGTGACTAATTATTAAGACATGGTTTCAAATCCGTTTGACTAACTATATCTATTTTTAGTGATAAAGTAAGGATTACATATGCTAAAATGAAGGTGAATGTTTGGTCCATAAATGGAGCTATAGTAAGTTGTAAGTAACATATAAAATCAAAGCCATGCTTAACTGATTGCATCAAGCGTTATAATGTCACAATCAAAATAAGGGCAATTAATTCACAAATTTGAATATATATATATATATATATATATTGTTATCAATTAATATCCTAGTTGAACAATGACTCTCCTATGAAACAGTTGTTTCACTAATGAACAACGCGTTTCTGATGTCACTGATCTTTGTTAATGCTAAAATTACAGTACTCGACCTAATCCCCCTAATATTACAACTATGAGAACATCAAACAAATTACTAACGGGCAAGAGAGCATTCCACGATCGCTATGGTATTTTATACTTTTATAATTCCTTAAAGTAATATTATATAAGATTAACTAGGTGATTACCCGCGCGCATGCGCGGAGTGAAATTTATAAACTAATAATCATTAAATACTAATTTTGATCATTTAATCATCATGTCATAAGTCTTCAAACGTAAAGTCATGGACCATCAAATAAGGTTGATGAATAGAGTCATATTTGATGATTTTTTTTAATTTATTTAATTTATATTAGACTTCGACGATATCATTCAGATGCCATAATTTACCATCTCACTTCGATATGAAGAGTTGTATTTTTGAAATGATATGATGAAATAACAATTTAGATCGTTCTTGTGCAGAATGAACATTAATTATGTATACAAATTATTTATATATATTATTATTTATTTTGTGTTCATTTCGTATATTGAATAATTGAGAAGCGAGTACTATTACATATATAATTAAATTATGGTAACCACATAAATAAAAAAATCTCTCTTTTTATTTACAATTAGTTTTGTTGGTAAAAAATCATTTATCTATTTATGTGGTATATAATTAAAATTATATGATATCGACATAGATATATAGTATATTTTAATATAAATATTTATTAATTGAGGCTTTGTACTCATATGATTTTATTAACAATTTTATATTTTTTGTAACAAAATATTAATTTTATTAATATGAATATTTATTAATTGTGGCTTCTTACTAAATGAAAACTTTGAAATTAACATGTTTATATATTTTATATATGACATATTTTAAATGAGATTTCATATTTATATAAATTTTATGATTTCATATTTATATAAATTTTATGATCATTTGTATCTTGTTATAACACAAAAAAATTAAATCATTGATCACAAAAAATTCAATGTAGATTTAACATTCTTAGTAATTTATAATAATTAAAAAACTTTAAAAGATAAAGAAAAAGTCTATTTATTATATGTTTAATGTGAATACTTAATATATTTTAAAATATAAAATTAAACAAAAATGATGGAAGATAAAAAAAATGTTATCAAATCTTTATTATTCAGAATCATTAATTATCATTAATTGTTAACCATATTAGGTAATTTCGTAGTTTTTATTTAAGGAAAGACCGGACAATATTCTTTTATTGTTAATAATGTTTATAATATATAAGGGATGTCCAACGGCATAAAATGTAATTAATCTAGTAAAAAATGAGTTTTTGAATTGAATATGTGAGAATCTCTCTAGTGGTGACACATCAGCATAATGACAATTTTGTTAATATATTACACTTTAAAGGTTATTTATTAAAAATGCTTATCTTTTAATATATAAGGGATTAAGGAGTTGGTAGCGATGTCAATTTCCATATGCCAGGATATCATAGGTTAATTTATAGAATATAAAATAAAACTAGTATATAAATTCCAACTTTACCACGTAACTCTTATTTGTAAATTTTTATTTGTCCTAAACTGTTGTTGCTTATATCTTGACCCTTTCTTTGTAACATGCGGATCAGTTTAGAAACATTGTATTCTAAGCAGATGTGGACAGCAAATTAGAACTCTGCACAACTGCTCTATTGAATTAAACTATAAATAAAACGACGAGGGAATTATAAGATGCCCTTAATATAAATAAAAGATATAATTCAATAATGTTTTTTTCTTAATATTTTGGTCTTGTAAGGAAAATAGAATACAACTATTTTCTTCTTTTCTATTACTGTGAATAGAATAAATATTTTCAGTGACTAATTATCAAAACGTAACTACGTTAAAATTATATAAATAAAGAGTTTTATGAAAAGCTTTAACTGCTAAAGTAGGTCAAACGGTGGCATCTTCTTAAATAGATCAAATGCAGTTTGTCAATATCAAAAGTTCCGATGCAGTTTTATAAATATCGTAAGATATGGGCTTTTCTGTAAGTAATAGAAGATCTTGGATAAGCATTGAAGTTACATGCATTTTTTTTGTAAATGTCAAAAGATATGAGAAATGGGATTCTGTCAACAGCAAAAAATATGAGAAACATTTTTAAACATTAGGAAAAATATGTAGTAAACTGTTAATAACGGAAGTTGTGGGGGAGGGGAGGGGGAGTTATTAGATATTGAAAGTCATGGGGCAGTTTTTGGTAGATACCAATTTGCTCCTAAATTTATAAATATTTTCTTCAGCTTTATTTTTTACGTATTTTATTTTAAATCCTTTAGGTTTACTTTTACAAGGTTGTAGGTTTTTTTTGGAATTTAAGGGGAGTTACAATTTGTTTGTTTAGGAAAAGTTTGTTGAAAAATTATTAGTTGAGAGATTAACTAAAGAGGATGAGGAGTTTGAGTTGATGATGGAAGACAAGAAAAAAAAGATGATGCAGGCGACGAATGTACAGGGGCGGTCCGGAGCATAGGCAACAGTTTAGGGCATCATGATTTTAATTGATAATTTTGGTTATATATAGAGCATTATAAAAAAATTACATGAATAATAAATGCGTAAAATTTTAAGTAAGTTTAGAGCATTAAAGAAAAACAAAATGTAGGATTGGCACTGCGAATGTGAACGTGTGTAACACAAATGACAAGCAAGATAGTATTATTATCACGTTTAACAGATTGCATATAGTATTAATATAATTATTTTGAGGTTTATAACATAGTATTGGTTTGAGAAAACTAATTTACTAATGAAGAACAGAGATTGCTAACTTAAAAAAAAAGTCAATAGCCACGGCATGAAACTTATGATAATTTCAAATTTTGAGATAACATATCTCTGAGATTTTTTTTCATATTTTTAATCACCACACAAGAATCACAAAGATCGTGGAGGCCTGCAGTGTTCTTCAAATTCTACCAAGAAACATATCAATATATGAAGATGGTATTATCTAAGCTGGCAATGGAATGTTTCAAAATGCCATCCAATGATCTATAAAAGGCCTGAGACTTTCTCATTTTTTTTTTCATCCCTCTAAACTCGGCTTTAATACTCAACAAAGAAGAGAGACAACAATGGCTATCATCAAGAACTTACTTGCCCTTGTGGTTCTTCTTGGCTTTGTTGGAGTTTCTGTTGCGAGGCTATACCAAAACCCACTTAGGAAACAAAGTAACCTTGACCTCGACTACTACCGCCTCAAGTGTCCACAAATGGAAGAGATTGTCCGCAGTGTCACAATTGAAAAAGTCTCTGCGAACCCAACTCTTGCTGCTGCGCTTCTTAGGATGCATTTTCATGATTGTTTTGTCAGAGTAAGTTAATGACATACTTTAGTAATAATCATGAGTGGTCAGACTCACACCCTTTATAACCGTCATAGAGTTATATGATGAATAAGAGACCGTGCTAACTCTTTTTATTCATGAGCATTAATCATATTAGGGATGTGATGGTTCCATTCTTATTAAATCACCAAACAATGATGCGGAAAGAGACGCTCCTCCCAACTTGAGCGTGAAAGGCTACGAAGTGGTTGATGCTGTCAAGTTAGAGCTCGAGAACAAGTGTCCTGGTGTTGTTTCTTGCGCTGATGTTCTTGCCTTGGTCGCTAGAGACGCTGTTTTAGCGGTAACATTTTGTATTCTACTTTATATTCTCGTTCCCAAAACCATTGTACTTACGTACTAACTTATTTTTGCTCATTGATTGGTTTCCTTTTTTAAGATAAGAGGACCATGGTGGCCTGTTCCATTGGGTCGAAAGGACGGACGCATCTCTAGACTTTCCGAGGCTAACTTACCATCTCCTTTTGCCGACGTAAATACACTGAAGAAGAACTTCACCGACAAGGGTCTTGACACTAAAGACCTAGTCGTCCTCTCAGGTATTTTTTTTTATAAATAATCAACCCTAGAATGGGAATATAGATCCGAATACTAACCGACTCGAACAAAAGAACACAATTTGAAAGTACTTCTATACAAAGTACTCAATACTAAATATTTGAGGATATGATTAGCTGCTGACTATAAATGATTTCTTGATTAGGGGCTCATACCATTGGTGTATCTTCTTGCGCTCTCGTCAGCAATCGTATCTACAACTTCACGGGCAGAGGCGATTTTGACCCATCGATGGACCCTAACTACGTTATGGAACTTAAGAGAAAGTGCCAGCCAAAAGATGTTTCGACAATAGTGGATATGGACCCGAAGAGTGTCGATAAATTTGACTCTCACTACTACAACACTGTGGATGAGAAGAAGGGCTTGTTCATATCTGATTCAACACTTCTCAATGACTGGGAAACCAAGTTCTACATTAAGAGGCAGGTGCTAACCGGTGGGTATTCCTTCAACAGAGACTTCTCCGAGTCAATGGTTAAACTCGGTTTTGTCGGGATTCTTACTGGGGATCAAGGTGAGGTCAGGAAGAGATGTGACATCGTTAACTAATTTGGATCAGTTACGGTTTTCCTCGGATGATTGAAACCCTAAAATGCTTTCTGCTTATTATGTTCTTTTTTATTTATTTATTAAAGTTTTTTGTGTTTGAATAATTGCTCGGATCATATGATGTTCTGACACACTCTCTGCTTGGTTTTGCTCTATTATTTATTTCACCAAGTACTCTCCACGGAAGTTTTTTATCTTTGAATTTTGGAAATGTAATAATTTTTATGTAAGTCATGTATTTCTTTCTTTCACAATGTTATCTATGGTGAGTAATAATAATTGTTTGTAACGAAAATGTTTATTTCTCTTTGAGTTTGATATTAATAACCAAATACAAGCAAACCAT
This sequence comes from Moricandia moricandioides, assembly GCA_905132885.1. Taxonomy (NCBI): domain Eukaryota; kingdom Viridiplantae; phylum Streptophyta; class Magnoliopsida; order Brassicales; family Brassicaceae; genus Moricandia; species Moricandia moricandioides. The sequence goes on from CAJHQQ010003063.1 coordinate 17,039, forward strand.
GCATCTTAAATAGTCATACAAAGTTGGTTTTAACCTTTTATTTGCATCGGAAACAAAGGACGTAACTCAAGTGACACTTTACACACACTCTACATTAAGAATCAGGTGTTAACCAGTGGGTACTTCAATATATAATTTTTGTCCAAAGGTATACCCTCGCTGATTTAAACCTTTTGTAACAAGTTACAAGCCTTTATCATATTTATATTAAATTCAAAGTTTGACAAAAAAAAATATATTCTTTGTTAGAAACTAAATTGAATCAAAACAGAGCCGAACCATGCATCTTAAACATTGTCACCCAAAGTTGGTTTTGAATCTCTTTTATTTGCATCCTAAAAAGGAAGTGACATTTTACCATCGACTGTTGTGTGCCGATGTAACTTTTGGGGTGAGGGGCATGAGGGCCATCAAGAAGTGTTGAATCAAATGTGAATATTTAATTGTTTTTATGATATATATATATATATATATATATATTATACATTTTTATTTTGCATTTAATACTTACAAAATACTTAAATACTTAAAATATTTTATAAATTTTATTATAATTAAACGAAATATATATGTGTATATGTAAAATATAAATTATATTAAAAATTATATATAGAACTGTAATCTTAGAAACTATATGTGTATTTTGTAAGTTTTTTTGTTTTAAAAAGATTTAAGAGTTACTAATATTTTTGGGTTAATTTGGAGAAGATACATATTGAATAAATAAATGGAGAAAGTAATCATATATAACTCACATGGTGGGATGTGATATTTGACTAGAAAAACAAACATTTTAACTCTTTTGTACGAATGATCGTGATTTTCACGCATATCACATGTTTTTTCCTTTTAAATTTAACATAGCCATTCTATATAGAAAATGGTATAATAGTATAGTATGTAACATAATAATAGCATAGATAACTATTTTATAGTTATAGAATATCAAGAATGACAAAGAAAAGGGTGGAGGAGGAGAGAGGCGAGTATACTAGGAGAAGGGAGGAAGATGAAGAGAAACGTATAATAGTATAGTATGTAAAATAATAATAACATAAAAAACTATTTTGGTCTTCATAAAATTTTCAAAAATAAGCAATTCATAATAATGGTATTCAGTTGTTATTATTAACATGAATTCTCTTTCTATTCTATTTATACGATTCGGAAAAATAGTATAGTATATAAAATACTTTTGATTCAGCATTTTATATTTGTTTTAAAAAATCAAGTTATAACATATGTGAAAAATATAATTATTTTTTCTAACTATAATATTTGTTTATACAAATATGTTAGAAAGGTTAAAAGTAATTAGATATAAATGGGGTGAAACATTTTATTAACAATTTATAAAACAAAAATAAGAGAGAGAGAACCAAACAGGGTCATTTTTGTATATCCATTCAATAATATATAACATATCCTAACTATTTTTTTGCTACGTTATGCGGTGAATTATTAATTTTTTATGCTTATTAGATGCAAAATTCTCAATATTTTTTTACCAGTGATAATATAACCAAAATGCAAGAGTAGACATGTTTTAAATTTTTAGTGGCACATTTTACTTTATATAACACGTAAGGCTAGGAAAATTTAAATGTGTGAGTTTACAGTTTTTTTTTTTTATTGTGTTAACATTTTGAAAGTCTAGGTGCATTTCATTGGTAATTCGACCTTGCTTGACCTTGTTGTGGCGATCGTCCAACAAATTATTTTGGCTTCTCGAGACATTTATAACATGTTTTCTCTCGTTTAGCATCATTTACATAAACCTTAACTTGTTACTATTAACTCTTTGTTCTAAAACTCGGCCGCTGATGGGAGAGAGTGTGTGGCGAGTTGAGGCTGATCGGCAAGGTTAAGCGGTGGTCCGAGTTATATCTGCCTGAACCGTGGAATATAGAAAGCGTTGAATAATCGCTGGTAGTTTTGGTCTTCTAATCACAGATGTTGGGTATTTGAAGAAGAAGATCACATGCTTTTAAGCACAACCAATATTCCTGTTTTTCTTTTTCACAAGCCTGTCAAAGGTCCAACCAAACATTTAAATTGTGATTATAGTTTTCATGTAATATTTTTCACAGCTCAACTAAAAGTTTTATATCACTTAAATTATACTAAACTTATTACTTTTTAGTTTTGATGTGGACAACCATGCTTAAAATACATTAAATTATTCATAAAATTGTTTCATGACTATTCTCCAATTTATTTTTGATAATTTGATAATTTGTTAGGTTTGTATGACAGTCTGTCTCACCCCTAATGCAATCCCGAATACAACTATAACTTAGCATTCTTCACACCCCAAAAAAATTTGTGACTATAATATGATGAACTTATGTGATTGCCATTACTGTGAACGTCTAGATATGTAATAAAATATTGATAAATGTGACTTTGAGTCAACAAATTGTGGTTTTGGATGAGAAACTCTCGTTTATGTGGGCTGCGTGAAATTCAAATGAATTGTCTGCTTCAGTTTTGATTTTTGGCACTAGATTTTGGGAGATTTTACTTTAATGTATCTGAACTTAAAAACAAGAACAGAAATCTCAAATATTTCTCCGTTAGGAATAATAGATTGTTGATGATTAATAGCTGGTGGGTAACTAAAGAGGATGCTGGAGGCAGATGATGGAAGAGAAGAAAAAAAAAGATAATGCAGGCGACTAATGTGAACGTAACACACATAACAAGCAAGGTAATATTATTTTTAAGTTCTTACAGACTGCATTTAGTATTAGTATATATAACTCATTTGAGGTTTAAACATAATATTGGTTTGAGAATATACTGTTTTACTAATGAAAAACAGAGCTTACCTAAAAAAGTCAATAGCCTTTCCAGAGAGCAAAATATGCGCCAAGAAACTCTATGTTCATTTCCAAATTTTGAGTTTATATTATTTATGAGTATTTTAAAACTTAGCATCAAACAAGAATGAGAAAAATCGTGGAGGCCTGCAATGTATATTAATATTGCAAATGGGTATTATCTAATTTGGCAACGGAATTATTCAACATGCCCTCCAATGATATCTATAAAATGATCGAGACCTTCTCCTTTTTCTTCATCCCAAAACTCGAATTAGTACTCAACAAAGAAGGGAGACAACAATGGCGATGATCAAGAACTTACTTGCCCTTGTGGTTCTTCTTGGCGTTGTTGGAGTTTCCTTTGGGGGTGATCTATACGAAGGCTACTACCGCTACAACAACTGCCCACAAATGGAAGACATTGTCCGCGATGTCACATATCACTATATCTATAAGGACCCAACTCTTGCTGCTGCGCTTCTGAGGATGCATTTTCACGACTGTTTTGTCAGAGTAAGTGGAGGATTCATGGGTGGATAGACTCACATCTTAATCCTTTTTAATCCTAGTGTTTGTCTTATGAATAATAGGGATGTGATGGTTCTGTTCTTATTAAATCACCAAACAATGATGCGGAAAGAGACGCTGTCCCCAACTTGTCATTGAGAGGCTACGAAGTGGTCGACACTATCAAGTCAGTGCTCGAGACCGTGTGTCCTCGTGTTGTTTCTTGCGCTGATATTCTTGCCTTGGTCGCTAGAGACGCTGTTTTAGCGGTAACATTTTGTATTCTACTTTATATTCTCATTCCCACACCATTAGCCTGTTCTTGACATAGGAACTCGAGAACTTTTGGATTAGGTTTCCCGTAAAGTTAAGAAATTCACAATTAAATACTAATATAAATATATACATACACATATATATATATATTTTGAGAACTCCAGAGTTAGAACGTCCCATTGAGAGTGCTCAAAATCAAATAAAACATTTGCTTTAGACCTACTTTTAAGGACTAGTATACGTTGTTGCATAGTCTCCAAATTGTTGATTCTTTTAATTAAATTAACCTAAAAAATGTTTATTACCTCCAAAATAAAGCCCTGCTAAAACCATAACATTGTTGTACGTACTAACTTTTCATTGGTTTTCCTTTATTGTTAGATAAGAGGACCGTGGTGGCCTGTTCCATTGGGGCGGAAGGACGGGCGCATCTCGAGTATTTCCGAGGCTAATTTACCATCTCCTTTTGCCAACGTAACGACACTGAAGAAGAACTTCGCCGACAAGGGTCTTAACACTAAAGACCTCGTCGTCCTCTCAGGTATATTTCTATGCAAATCTTTAGGGTCATTAAAGGGTATGATCATCTAAGTATAAATGGTTTCTTGAGCAGCGGCTCACACCATTGGTGTATCGTCTTGCGCTCTCATCAACAACCGTATCTATAACTTCACGGGCAAGGGCGATTTTGACCCTGCGATGGACCCTAACTACGTTATGCAACTGAAGGAAAGGTGCCCGCCAACAGATTTTACGACCAGCGTGGATATGGACCCAACTAGTGTCGGTAAATTTGACTCTCACTACTTTGACGCTGTGTATCAGAAGAAGGGTTTGTTCATATCTGATTCAACACTTCTGGATGACGAGGAAACCGAGCGATACATTAAGACGCAGGTGTGGTTGAAGGGATTTTTCTTCAACAAAGATTTCTCCAACTCAATGGTTAAACTCGGTTTCGTCGAGGTTCTTACCGGGGAACAGGGTGAGATCAGGAACAGATGCGATGTCGCTAACTAATTTGGATCTCGGATCACTTAAAACCCTAAAACGCTTTCTGCTTGTTATGTTCTTTTATTTCTTAATTTAAGTACTTTTTCGACAGAAGTTTTTTGTGTTTGAATCAATGGTCAGAGGTTTTTCTGATGATTGATGTTCTAAAACCCTATCTGCTTGCTTGTTGTCTTTGAATTTCGGTAAAAGTCATGTATTTCTTCCTTCCATTAATGTTATCTATAGTGAGTAACAATTATTGTTTGTGTGAAAATGTTTATTTTATATATACTTATGATATATTTTTATTAGAAACTGAACTTGAATCAATATAGAGCCAAACCACGTATCTTAAACAGTGTATACACAATGGTTTCAAGTTTCTAACCTTTTATTTACATCTGAAAAAGGACTTAACACAAGTGATATATATTTAACATAGCCTTCACGCCAGAAAGATTTGGAACCATGGTAAACTCATAAGGAAAGATCCTTGGCTTTACTAAGAGCAGTTCCAACATGGGGTTACTAATGAGTTTCTTATAATTAAAATTAAATCAAATATTAAAAAAGAAGAGACAGTGATAAAAAGTTCTTAAGTAACAGATTTAAAGAAACCTATAAGAGCATCTCCAATGGTTTGGAACCCCCTTGGGGTTCTAAACTTTTTTTTTGATTTTTTTTTTTGATTTTTTTTAATAAAAAAAATAAAAAAAAAAGATGAACCAATCGCGGGCCGCCACGTATCAGTGGGGCCCGCAAATAGTTTAAGAACCTGGTTCTTAAAAGGGGATTTTAAGAGTTGGTTCTAAAAATTTTTGGACCCCACCCATGTTTAGAACCCCTAAAAACTCTCTAAAAACCCTCCATTGGAGGTGGTCTAAGAAACTTATGGTTCAAATGCTTGTTTTTGATTGGCTAAGCAAAAGAAAAATAATTTTTAATTAATTAACTAAATTTTATTTAAAATAATATTTTTCATTTTAAGGATTCAAGTGGAGCTCTACCCGATGGGGTTGCTCTTAGCTCTTAGAGGCAATATGGCTTTTCCCATGAAGCCTGTTTAGAACCAACCTAATGGAGGGGAAATGTAATATTTGTAAAAAAAAATTTACAGGGCTTACTAATAGTTGTTATCTTTGGCTAAAAAGATTTAATATTTGTTACAAAAAAGATTTGATATGATGATATCAATGAGGAAAAAGTAGGAACATTGTCATGTATTCTGTTAAAGAACATTGTAATATATTGAATGCAAGGTTTGTATTTGTTATAGAGAGATGATTAAGCAACTTATAAAAGGGGAGATGAATATTCAAAGAAACATGAGATTCCAAAACATCACACAAAGGAAAGTGAAACACTCTTGTCTGAAAACAAACTTGAAGGAAGGGAAAAAAAACATCCAACAGAAAGGATAATTGGAAAATTACTGAATCAATCATCCAAACTGAATCAATCAGTTTACGAAGGCACATCTCTTCCTGATCTCACCTTTGTTCCCGGTGAGTATTTCAACGAAGCCAAGTTTAAACATTGACTCGGAGAAATCTTTGTTGAATGAGGATCCACCAGTAGAAACCTGTGTGTCAATGTACTTTTTGGTCTCAGGGTCATCAAGAAGTGTTGAGTCAGATGTGAACAAACCCTTCTTCTGAGCCACAATGTTGAAGTAGTGAGAGTCAAACTTCTTGACACTGCCTGGATCCATCTCCAGTGGGGTCCTGAAATCAGTTGGCTTGCACCTTTTCTTCAATGCCCTAACGTAGCTAGGGTTCATTGAAGGGTCAAAATCTCCTTTCCCGGTGAAGTTGTAGATACGGTTGTTGACGAGGCCACAATTAGAGATTCCAATGGTGTGAGCTCCTGCACAAGAAACCATTATAATTCAGTTTAAATGGTAACATGAAGTTGTCAACTAAAAAAAAAAAAAAAAAAAAAAAGTTGTCAACTTTCAGAAAAAAATTTACATACATACCTGAGAGAACGACAAGGTCTTTAGTGTTAAGACCCTTGTTGAAGAAGTTCTGTTTCAATGCAGCTATTCCTGCGAATGGGGATGGTAAGTTAACTTCAGATTTTCTTGAGATGCGTCCATCCCTCCGGCCCAATGGAACCGCCCACCATGGTCCGTTAATCTGTAAAAAAAAGCATTAAAAACTTATTTATATAATATTCTTATTTCAAAGAAGTCAGTGCAGTGCATAAGATGTTACCACTAAGACAGCGTCTCTGGCGACTAAGGCAAGAACATCAGCGCAAGAAACCACACCAGGACACTTCTTCTCTAACGCTGACTTGGCAGCATCAACCACTTCATAGCCTCTAACAGATAAGTTAGGGACAGCGTCTCTTTCTGCATCCTTGTTTGGAGATTTTAAAAGAATGGAACCATCACATCCCTAAATGGAACATAACAAGAGTTAGCATTGTTCTTGTTACATACATTGTTATAGTTTAGAAAAGAATAGATAAGTGAAGTAAGCTTACTCTAACGAAACAATCATGAAAATACATCCTCAGAAGCGCGGCGGCAAGACTTGGTTGGCGAGAAACATATTGAACTGTGGCACGACGGACAATGGCTTCTGCATCAGGACACCTGTGTTTGTAGTAGTTAAGGTCAAGACCCTTAGGTTTAGCAACTGAAACTCCAAAAACACTCAGAAGAACAGCAAGGACAAGAAGGTTCTTGATCGCCATTACTCTCTCTCCTTTCTTTAATCGTTTGCTTTGTTGAGTATTACCGAAGAAAGGTAAGAACGAGTTTGAAGATGAAGATGAAGGAGAGACTCTTAAGCCTTTTATAGATCATGAAGAGACATTGAAAACGTCCATGGAGAAGTGTCAAGTGGGATTTAGATAAACCCAAACAGAGAAGGAGGAGGACATTGCAGGGACTCCACTATCTTTTCTGTTTTTATTAGTGGTTGAGTATAAACTTTTCACAGGAGCAGAACAACTCAAAATCATGCAACGACTAAGAAAACTTCAAATCCTCATTTGCTCTTTAAAAGCTATTGACTTCGTACAACATGTAGTAGAGGCAGTTGTTTTATTCCTTAGCTCTCAAGTTGAAAAAAATATATATTAAACTGTTACCGTATGTGGAATCCACGTTCTTACATTATTTTAGAAAACCATCCAAGTTGCTACATTTAGTAAAGGGAAACTCATAATGGCTTAATGTATTATGCACTCTCTTGTGGGACAAGTAACGACCTAAAGACAATGTTTTGAAAACTAGAAAAGTTTTGAAAACTTGACCAGCTATCCACTCGGTATAGCTACTAGTTGACTGGTTGACCGGTTAGATCGGTTCAACCGATCGGACCGAGTTTTTGCTTTTAATATATAATCATATAATTACATTATATATACCTAAGGGAAGATATTTCTACATATAATAACGCTATATGTTCTCTTTTATTAACTAGGAAAATAAAAAACAACAAAAATTGACCTATGTACAATAAATAAGTGAATACTATGTAAATTGATATTGACAAAAAATTACCGTATTTAATTATTTATATAAATAAAGTCTCAAATTTTATAAATAAGGCAAAATAAGAATAGAATACGAGAGCTGAAATATATATTTTTACATTATTCTTAAAGAAATAAAATTAAATAGTGATATTTAACATTGACTATGAAATATTTAATTTTAATAACAGTTGTAATGGGGGATCCTTTCTATAATATGACGGGCTTAAATTTTATTTGGAAATTTTTTTTATGCTAAAAGAACAGGTACATTGTTCCATTAGGTTAATCTCAACTTATAATTGTCTTATTAAAATTTTTTTTTTGAAATGCCAATTGCATCCTAAAAAATATAATTAAAAAAATAATTGTCAAATATAAAAATATAAGTTAATAATTAAACTAATTAATATCTCCAGTATGGAAATTAATTGTCAAATATAAAAATCTAAAAATAAATATAAAATATAAATATACAATTAAAAATATAAAAATATAAAACTTGTTGTCAAATATAAAATTCAACTAAAAACTAATTGTCAAATATAAAAATATAAGTTAATAACTAAACTAATTAATATTTCCAATATGTAAACTAATTGTCAAGTATAAAAATATACATTAATAATTTGATTTTTTTTTCAAATATAGAAAATGAATATTTTCAAATATTTTCTTCTCATATTTTCATAATTGTTCATATTTATCCGTAGAATCCGCATTCTATTATATGTAGAATACAATGAACATGTTTAAACTCAATTTCTACCGATTTTAGATTTTCGAGTATTGTGTAGATTATGTGTTGTACATGTCTTAGAGCGATATGTTGAGTGTACAATGTGTATTCCAAATATTTTAAGATTAATTCAATTTATATAGATGACATATTCTAATCTTAGTAGATTTAATGAAAACGTGATTTCATTTTCCGTTTTGTAGAATGTCAATTCTACTTTTCGTAAAATAAAATCTGAAATTTTGATGCAAACATTTTTTTCAACAAAAATAAACACCTCTAATTTGATTAGGTACTTTATCAGTAGTTCCTATTTTTCCAAATTTGTTTTGTATGTAAAACTATTTATTTGATTGATTTTTATAAATAGAAAGGGTATTAGAAGTAAAAATAATACAAATTTGAAATTAGCCTAATGAAAAATGTATCTATTTATTTGGCCTAAAAACAATGTTCCCAAGTTTATTTCAGTCTTACGGCCCATCTAGGAATCCATAAAGCAAAATAAACCACTTTGAATAATTTCAAAACATGTCTAACTAAATATTAGCTACACTTAATAATTATTCTACCAGTTTGATTGACCAGAATGATGCCCTTAGGAAAAAGAGATATCTAGCAGAATGTTTTTATAATACAATTGTTTGGATAGATCTTATTAGTTCATGTTTTTTTTTTTGTAAGAAATCTTATTAGTTCATGTTTCCATTAAAAATATGTATGATGCACATATATAATGAGACGTCTATTTTACCACACTGCAAAATTAATATAGCATAAAAGTTAACACCAAAATGGTAAACATGTTCACGCGAAGGAGAAAACATCCATGGTTCAATTCAAAAATCATGATCGATTCCTCCATATATGTAGGTGTCTATTTCTGCGCTGGCCTTATAATAGTTCTTGGATATAACTTTTATAAAAGTAGCAGGAAAAATAAACTCAAATGTTAGGCACTGAATCATTTGTTTTTGTTAGTAGGAGAGTACGAACGAAGAGGACTTGTTTTTCAAACTCTTATTTTCCTGCAGCAATCTCAGAGTCAAAACAAATGGGATTTATTTAAGAGAACGCCAGTTCATAACAGCTAAATTCAAATACTCTCTCACCCCAACTATCTTAGGATTGATGCCGGTGACAAGAAATTTTTTTGGCTCTCTCCCGTAGCTATCAAATTTGCTATGGAATGCAAGCGCCAAAAACTCAAGTTTCTAACATAAACGTTTGCATCCCTGCACATAAATGATATTACAGAGTCACATAGGGGATACATTAGAGTATCTATTATAACAAATGGAGATTAAACAACCCAAATTACCTTTCTAGTCGCAAAGTAAGCATAATTTGAAAATAAGAGTGCAAGAGAGGCATGAGAGCAGTAAATGGGCTAAGCCATGCAGCCTCTGTGTTAACATTTAATGCCAATAAACTACTCGCCACCCTATCATCATATATGTACATGTCCATCTATATACGCGTGATACAAATCAGAAAATTAGCTTATGGTAAGTACTTTATATAAACTCGTTGAAAAGAAAAAGGAGTGTAAACTTGTGTGTAATATTTTAGCAAAAAAAAAAAAAAAACTTGTGTATATAGCTTACGGAATACTGAAGTAAATACGTTGTATATATCTTGACGTGATAAAGAATGTAACTACCTATGAATGCATAAGTTAAAATTATTAATGATCACTTTTTAATAGGTCCGGTGATTTGTTTTTAAAGAGCATAACTGCACGCTTTAGTATAACTAATTATATTTTATTTTTGTCAGCAACTAATTTAATTTATGTATTATAAAAAATATTTTAATCATATCACGTATATATATATATATTATATAGAATTTAAAGACCTTTAATTCATTAAATAAATGAGAAATTTCGATTGTAACGTTATCTATTTCCGTTCGATCGCGCACTCTCTCTAAAAGCGTGTAGGATAATTAAGTGTCGCACTCTCACCATTTAATTTCATCGCACCCTCTCAATACCCTCTGCCATTACTTCTCTCTCATTTTCCTCTCTCTCTCTCTCTCTCTCTCTCTCTCTCTCTCTCTCTCTAAGATTTGTACCTACCTTTCAAACTCTTCGCTAAAAGCCGCTTCACAAAACCATCACTGGTTTTCCGACAAACAAATCTCAGACCAGACATCGATATCGATATCGCTAGGGTTTCTTCGCGCAGTGTATGTTTCGATCATCTCATTATTTCTCGTGTGATATTTAGTTTACCATGATATTTGAATATAATCTCTCTTTTTTTTGAAAGAATTGGATCACTCCACTTAAATTTCTTAGCCTCTTCATAAGACTCTCATTATCATGATGATTTTATAATCAAATATATCGGGTCGATGTTGAATGTTTGGTTACTCATTTATTTTCGGTCTTAATTTCCATTATTTAACATTAATTGATTATACTAATTTATTTTTAAGATGAAATACTCCCAAAACTATTACAATTCATCTCTTATGTTGCTTCAGACTTTCTTATATCTGATTATTTTTAGTTTTAGTTAATTTTTCATATGAATTTCTGAATACAACATTAAAGAGGAAGAAAGTTAAAGGTTTGTCTTCTCTTTGTATGTTCTTCTTTATACCATACATTTGTATTCATATATAAAACGTGTATATATATCGTATGCATAATATATTTATCACTTATGTATTAAATAAAAACATTATTTATAAACGATGATGATACTTGAAAAAAGCTGGAGAAATTTAATATATCACCCAGGCCTTATGTCACGTTGGTTGTAAGTTGTATAATAACTCTTATGTTGGTCCGTCGCACCGTGCACAAACATAATAATATTTTTCATTTCAAGTTCTAAAAAATTGGAAAAATATAGTTAATTAAATTAACACTTTCCATGGAGAGTGTTCCGTATGTAAAAACTTGCTAATGATTAAAATACAGTATTTAGTAGCAGTCCAAAATTTCTCTTTTCGTACTCTCTTTCCTCTCCTAAATCAAATACTATTCTATTAGAAAAAATGGAATTTAAATGGTTTACTCTAAATCAAATATTACAAAATATTACAAATCATTATACATCAAAATTACTATTAGAGTATGAAGATTGATTTTCATCTACACTACATATAATCCTTGACTCAATTTTAAAATTTTCAATTTAACGTGCTCGTTGCTTTTTTTAAGGCAAAAAAAAATTGGGAGGTTTGAATGCTTAGGAGTATGTGAAATTCATTATTTTTGGTTGCCTATTTAATAGCATATTAATATGTGAATGTGATGTTATTTTTTTCTAAAAGGATCTTCTTCCTTTTGCTTTCAATTAGTGGGTCCTTTGTTTCCTACAAGCATCTGCGATTTCTTTAGTTTTCAATTTGCCTATATCCTTTTGTAACATCTTCAAGAGAATTTAGCAAAAAAAAAAAAAAAAATCATCAAGAGAAAGATAGAAAACTCCAAAAAGATATAGTTGTTGACGTGGAGAAAATATTGCCATACTTTTTCACAATATTGGTGAAATTTCTCTTCTTCTTGACTCAACTCGTACCTAAGAAGAAACCCTAGTTATTTTGACATCTCACAAAACTTTCTACTCTTTTTGTTTTAGGGTTTGCTTTCAGTTTCCAGCATAAGAAACAAGATGTTCGAGCCTAATATGTTGCTTGCAGCTATGAACAACGAAGATAGCAACAACCACAACTACAATCATGAAGAAAACAACAATAACAATGAAGGGTTTCTTCGGGACGATGAATTCGACAGTGCTAACACCAAATCTGGAAGTGAGAATCAAGAAGGAGGATCAGGAAACGATCAAGATCCTCATCATCCTAATAAGAAGAAACGTTATCATAGACACACCCAACTTCAGATCCAGGAGATGGAAGCGTATATATGAATATGATTCACTCACAAATTTTATGTTTACTTAATCTAATTTATTTTCTTCCATTTTGACAAAGTAATTTAATATTAATATTTTGGTTTTTATTAGATTCTTCAAAGAGTGTCCTCACCCGGATGACAAGCAAAGGAAACAACTTAGCCGTGAATTGGGTTTGGAACCTCTTCAGGTCAAGTTCTGGTTCCAGAACAAACGCACCCAAATGAAGGTATATATATATACTCTTATGACCATATACATATCTGGATGTATATCAGAGAATTTTTTATGTTTATATATTGAAAGACTTATATGTTCATGCTTAGAATGTCAGACCTATGCATCTGATCTCAGTCACACTCATTTTAGTATATAATTAGGGAGTTTCATGATATATAGTATAGTCTTAATTAACGAATGATGAAATCTTTGGTGCTTGATTTAGAATTTACTTATTGATTCTGGTATTGATTTAAAATGTAGCTAGTAAAAAAACAATAGACTTTTATTTACTTTTTTTTTCTCAAGTACTGTACTTTTTTCAATTGAAAAGTTTTCCTTTAGCCAAACTATATCCTTGGCGTATTCAGCCATATAAAGTTCTTTAGTCAAAAAAAGTCTTTCCCATTTAATAACTAAGTTAGAACCATATAATTCATAGATTGAAACGTTTTGGACTCATGTTGCTCACGTTATGCAAATATGAGGAAACACATAACGTGTACACAAGCGTATTATGTACGTATAATGCCTATACTTTTCCTCTTTTAGTAAAAATCCTTTGTTGCTTCGTTTTACTCAAATTAGAAACTATTATTTTCTAATTAATTATATACGATTAACAACAACGAAACAAAGAAAAAAAACAGTTAATTATATAAAAAATATCATGAAGACAACGTATGAATAAATTTTTATTTCGCGCATGCAGAATCACCACGAGCGACATGAGAACTCGCATCTTCGTGCGGAAAACGAGAAGCTTCGAGGAGACAACCTTAGGTATCGAGAGGCTCTTGCAAATGCTTCATGTCCTAACTGTGGTGGTCCAACAGCTATTGGAGAAATGTCCTTCGATGAACACCAACTCCGTCTTGAAAATGCTCGATTAAGAGAAGAGGTATGAGAATTAATCAACAAAAATAACTAATTAATCAAATCCATATCTTATTATTGACTTTAATTATACATGGAGTAAATCAAGAACTGAAGCATATTTGCGTTTCAAGAAAAGTTTAAATGTATATTTCTGTGGGAAAATAAATAATCTTAAACATATTATCTTACAGAAATAAAAAAAAATAACTAATAATAGCAAAACCATATAATATAAAACATATTCTCTTCTTGTTTTGTCATCAAGATCGATCGAATATCAGCCATAGCAGCCAAATACGTAGGCAAGCCAGTCTCAAACTATCCTCTCATGTCTCCACCTCCTCTACCTCCACGTCCTCTAGAACTCGCCATGGGAAATTTTGGAGGAGATGTTTATGGAAACAACCCAAACGATCAGTTCAAGTCCATCACTGCACCTATAGAATCTGATAAACCAGTGATCATCGACTTAGCTGTGGCTGCAATGGAAGAGCTCATGAGGATGGTTCAAGTGGACGAACCATTATGGAAAAGTTTGGTTTTAGATGAAGAAGAATATGCACGGACGTTTCCTAGAGGGATTGGACCTAAACCGGTTGGATTTAGATCAGAAGCCTCACGAGAAAGCGCGGTTGTGATCATGAATCATATTAACATCGTTGAGATTCTAATGGATGTGGTAACGCATTTTCATTTTGTATATTATAACCATTCTTCTATATGTTTTGTGTGTTTTTTTTAACATTGGTATGGTAATGCAGAATCAGTGGTCGATGGTTTTTGCGGGGATGGTCTCTAGAGCGATGACAATAGCGGTTTTATCGACTGGAGTTGCAGGAAACTATAATGGAGCTCTTCAAGTGGTATTTTTTTTTGTCTTAAAATGTAAACCTAAAACAAAACAAAGACTTGGAACGCAAGTAACCACTCTGTTTTGTCAGATGACTGCTGAGTTTCAAGTTCCAACACCGTTAGTACCAACACGAGAAACTTATTTCGCACGTTACTGTAAACAACAAGCAGATGATTCATGGGCGGTTGTGGATATTTCCTTGGATAGTCTCCAGCCAAATACTTCTGTTAGATGCAGGCGGCGAGCTTCTGGATGTTTGATTCAAGAAATGCCTAATGGATACTCCAAGGTGACTTGGGTGGAACATGTGGAAGTTGATGACAGAGGAGTTCATGACTTGTATAAACACATGGTTAGTACTGGTCATGCCTTTGGTGCTAAGCGTTGGGTAGCTATTCTTGACCGACAATGCGAGAGGTTAGCTAGTGTCATGGCTACAAACATATCCTCAGGAGAAGTTGGAGGTATAAACACACTGTTTGTTACACAAGTACTCTCTTAGAATCAGTTTAGAAGCAGAGTTATAGTGTACTATATTGATGAATGTGCAGTGATAACTAACCAAGAAGGGAGGAGGAGTATGCTGAAGTTGGCGGAGCGGATGGTTATAAGCTTTTGTGCAGGAGTGAGTGCTTCAACGGCTCACACGTGGACTACATTGTCTGGTACAGGTGCTGAAGATGTTAGAGTGATGACTAGAAAGAGTGTGGATGATCCAGGAAGGCCTCCTGGTATTGTTCTTAGTGCAGCTACTTCCTTTGGGATCCCTGTTCCTCCAAAGAGAGTTTTTGACTTCCTCAGAGATGAAAATTCAAGAAATGAGGTAACCCTTTTAGTTACTACTAACAACTTTGTTATGATTTGGAATCAGAGATTTAATGAATCTTTTGTGAGACTTTGCAGTGGGATATTCTGTCAAATGGTGGAGTTGTGCAAGAGATGGCACATATAGCTAATGGGAGGGACACAGGGAACTGTGTTTCCCTCCTTAGGGTAAATGTGAGTAGATATGTAAACTCTTGTTATATATAATCTGATCAAGGCTAATGCTTATGAATCTTTATCTTATGTCATAGAGTGCAAACTCTAGCCAGAGCAACATGCTGATTCTACAAGAGAGTTGCACTGACCCTACAGCTTCATTTGTGATCTATGCACCAGTGGATATTGTAGCCATGAACATAGTCCTTAATGGAGGTGATCCGGACTATGTGGCTCTTCTTCCATCAGGTTTTGCTATTCTCCCTGATGGTAATGCCAATGGTGGAGGAGGAGGAGGGTCGTTGTTGACAGTTGCTTTTCAGATTCTGGTTGACTCGGTTCCAACAGCTAAGCTGTCTCTTGGTTCTGTTGCAACTGTTAATAATTTGATTGCTTGCACTGTTGAGAGGATCAAAGCATCTATGTGTTGTGAAACTGCTTGAAAAAACCACCCGTTAGGTAGTTTCAGCAAACAGTCTCAGACTAGTCATGATGTTTTGGTTTGAAGAGAGCTTTTTGGTGTTGAAAGAGGGAGAAGTCAAGAGCGAACCTTACAAGATATATCATTGAGTAAGGTTATGTGTTGTAGTGTTAAGTTTTGGTCTCTGCTTATTTGTTGAAACTATAAGCAGTGAAAAAACTTTCTATTACTTTGAAAGTGACAATGCATACGCTTTAAAGAGGTTCGGGAATTGACTTCCCCTGCAACATATTCAACTTGTTATTTTTTTTTGTGTCACAGTTGTGTTTCTTCTTTCTAAGTTTTTGGTTAGATGGACCTTAATCAAGAATTTGAAGTTTGTATTATTCTTTTGGGTTTAATTTGTTTATATATATGAAATGTTTTTGTGCTGCTCTTTCACTTTTTGATTTTGTTTTGTAAGCCTATTGAAGTTTGTTTATCAAAAAACTCACACTTTAGGTTATGGTTTCAGCTTAAACCACACCAAAGATAGCATGAAGCTCAACCATGAATCTAATACCAACCAAGGAAAACTATAAATAATATTGGTGAGTGAACATTTAGCTTGGGCAGAACTACAAAATATCAAATACAATGTGATATAGAAAAGAGATGAAACTAGACTTATCAAATGAAACAAGCTGTCTTCTGGTCAAAACAGGGGATCTTTTTGGTCAGAATCCCAAAACCAGTATATGAAAAAGATGTAACTGCTTTTTAACTGTTGGTCTACCTAACCGTTAAGAATAACCGGTTAAGACAACTCGTTTTTCCGGTTCAGTTAAATCGTATTTATTTCCGGTTCAGTCAAGTGGTTAATTAGACTTGCGCCCAACAACAGAGCAAAGAAAGAGAAAGGATGAGCGAGACGAGACCAGTGCCGAGGAGAGAGAGTCCATGGGGTTTACCTGAAGGTCACCGTGAGCCCAAAGCTCACCGCTGCAACGATCGCGTCGAGGACGTCGTCCAGGTTCTCTCACCTTTTGCTTAAAGTTCGCTTTTTTTTTTTTTAATCAATAAGCCATTGGATCTCTCTTAAATTTCGTGTCATCTCCTAATTGAGATTTAATTGGAATCGCTCAAGGAACCAGACATGTAGGATGATATGGTGAGTGTGATGTAATGATGAAAGATGTGAACTTTCAATCCATTTGTCTTTTTATGAATCTGTAATCTTCAGTTTCATTTGTTGAAGCTTAGTAGTAGCTATTGGAGTTGTTATGATCTTGGCACAGTTTTAATGCATTAGAGGAAATGAATTTGCTCTCCCTAGAACATGATTCTTGCAAAGTCTCGTATTTGCTATATATCATTTAGTAAAAAAATTTGCAGGCGTTTTTTGAGGGAAATCCATTTAAGACAGTTCCAGGACCTTTTAAACTATTCTACCGATGCATGCGCTCTAAGCCAGGGTATGTGTGCAATCTCTTCCTCTGCCATGATCAAAAGTGTTGTTGTTGTTGTGGTTGTTGACATTGGGCTGGAGAATCATAAAGTCTTTACCTTTAAGCCTTCTCTGCTTTCGTCTCGCGCTTAATCATTAGGCTCTGAACCATTCATCTTGTTTTTTTCAGAGAGGAACCAACTGAGCCATTCACGTACCTCGACCTGGAACCTCTAAAGAGAGAAGTAAAACTTGAGGAAAAGTGAACTCCACTCCTTTTTTTTTACTTGGAGCTTTTCTATTGAGCATGTAAGCGACAAGACTGTGATTGATATTTGGAGTTTCATTTCATTTATCTTCTGATGATTCTGTTCACTTGCAAGCCTCAATCTGAATCAGAATAAGATTTACAATTTATCTTCTGGTTTTTGGTTCCTTGAACTTTGCTATTACAAAATCTTGTGATAGTTTTATCTACCCCCTAAGTATGTTGGCAGTCATTTATATGAATTCCTGACCTCTTCTTATCTGTTCTAAGGAATGTCACTATGTTGTGAATGTGAACTCCCAGCTCCACTTTGACTACTTTTTAGTTTCTTGCTACTCTTCTGTTTCAGCATCTCCTTGATCTCTGCCTCCTTCGTATCCACAACTTTGATCAGTTCCTTGAAACTTGGTGCTCGTAAACCTCTCCCTGATCGAGGTGTCTCAGTCACTTCACATGCCCTTTCCTCGTCCCCACTATCTGATAGTAACCTCTGGTACTGCCAGAAAACTCTCCAGAAGAAGACAGTGAGTGCTATGAAGCAAGTGATGCCACATATAAGAAAGAGTCCCCAGAAACTCTTGAGCGAAAGCTGAGAGTTCTCGCCGTTTGAGATTTGCATTGAGCATTCATGCTTGTAGTTAAGCCATTTCCTGTGTATCTTCTCAAGCTCGCCTTCTTCAGAGAGCTGCAAGATAGCCGTTGACATGTCTACTGCTAAAGGAGAGTCTCTCTGGAATGCCTGCAACATCAGTTTTTTCAGAGATTTTAATGTAAAGCAAGAGTTATATAGACAGAAAGCTAAAAGCGGTTTGACATACGAAACCCCAGCCTGTGCGTGTGAACTCTTGTCCTACTGTACGGTACTTGCAGTTGCTGTTTGTCAAAAGGACTTCAATATAAGGAAGCTCGTCTACAATGGCTGCAACACCGCCAGCTTTGGGACCAAGTTGAAGAGCAGAAAGGTAGTGTTCTTCGTCTCTTAGTGGAACAATCCTATGAGGAGCTATGTTAAGTTCGTTGACCAGATAGTTCCTAGCGAAAGTACCGTCTTGAACACCAATTGGCTCGTTGCTCATTATCAAGCTATCTATTCCTCCAATCCGAGATGTCAGCTGCTGAACGGTTAGGATCGAAGTGAGACTAGCTGTGTAGCTTGAGTTGATGATCAGCACCACGAATAACCATATGATTAACACCAGCCTCCCTAATGAGCTCACCGTGTTCTCCCCTGAAAGATTAGATAAAAAGGTGTGAATCCACTGATCCTCTCAGGGAACAAGAAGTAAGAGTATACTTACTATGAGAGAAGAACATAGTCGAGAAGCTAAACCTGCAACAGTGAAGAACAAGGTTTTAATGGTAAACTGAAGCTTGGTTTCAAGAACTGAGAAACTAACCAGAAGATGGTGATGAGTTGACGCCTAGGAGGGCCTCGGAACTCCTGGTTGAAGCGGTGTTCAAGAATCCATACGATAGCTCCCACAAAGAGAAAGAAAGCTCCAGTGACAGCCCACATCTCTATAGTGAATGGTTTCAGGAATGACCAAGGACTAGACTTGGCCACCTTAACCGGAGCCACCACCACAAGCCCTGATTCTATAAACGGCTGTGTGAAATCCACAAACCTTGTCCTGTTTGTTGTAATTGTGATATCTCCTACAGCTACATCAAAGTTCTGCAGGCAAAGAAAAAGACAGGTTAACATCTTTTGTAAGCTCTGGTCTTGATATTGAGTTTGTATAGCTTACTCACATCTGCAACAACTTCATTGATCAGATTGTCGTAAGAAGGATTCTTCTTCCCGTCTCCATATAGTATATAGTCACGTGGAACAGGATAGGGAAGCAACTCTAACGCAGCTTCAAAGACATCAATACAATAGCCTCTAACTCCAGGAGGGTTCTTGTCCTTAGAGACATAATCTTTATAGCTCACACGGTAAGGCACTGCTATTTTGAGCGGCTTTCCATTATTAGGAAAGACCCAACCACGAGGAGGCTTAGTCACTTCACCTGGCCATATGATTCCATAAAGACGTTGGTTTGCTGTAGAAGTATTTGGAGGCTTAGAGTACAATGTCTCTGGGGACACCACTGAGAGACCTGAATGATTTGACCAGTAACCGACTCTGCGTGGACCTGTACCTACTATGTTTAGAACTTCATAAGCCGGGTTAACCCGGTTTCTCTCTGAATCAAACTGGATTGGTCCCGTCACACCGGTATGATTCATCCCAAGAATGATCTTTAGAAGCTTCTCTCCTTCGTTGAACACACTTAGTGCTGATAACTGAATGCTGCTACCACTTGTTTTGTTCAGATTTGGATCGTTGGAGAAAGCTATTGTATTGTTTTCTCTGAAGAAAACATCGAGGGAACGAGCAATCAACCAAACAGAATCATAAGCATACAGTGCATAAGAGTTGAAACCATCCTTGGGTTTAAGATTCTTCCATCTCTCCTTAAACTGTCTCTTCATACTACTCTCGGTTGTGTAATGACGAAAAGCAACCACTCCTTGCAAGAGATCCATCGTGTCTGAATCCACAGGCTCCATAGAATCCAAAGCTGTAGGAAGCCAGTCTGTTGTGATCCAAACATAACCGTTCCCCATCATTCCAAGTGACTTAGCCACCGAGAAAACGTTTAAACCAGAGTCAGGATTCACATGGACAACATAAACACGAGATGCCTTCAGATTAACAGAAACCAAAAGGCTTTCTATGGAGGTGGAATCTGCACCGGGTGTGATTGCAGCTTTGTATGAGATCTTGGAGCGTTTCTTGGCTAATGCATCGCTTAGAATAGATATCCCGTTTCTACCGTACTCATCATCAACGTATATGGCAATGACTTGTCTCCATCCGGAGTAGGATATGAAGTCTGTGATGGCATTCATTTGGAAGTAATCGCTCTGAGTGGTGCGGAGGAAGTAAGGGTATTGTAGAGAGGAAAGAGTTGGATCTGTTGCTGCAAATGACAAGAGAGGTACATGAAGCTCATTAGCTACATAGGAGATCATGTGAGCTATCCCTGAAGATTGTGGACCAATGGCTGCAACCACTTGTGTTTCCATCAGCTGCAAAGCTACACCATGATATATAAACATTCTCATCACTCAATTTTTAGCTACAAGTTTTAAGAGAGAAGAAGCATTGTCTACCTCCCATGGTGCCTATGAATCCACTGCAGTTAGAGTCTTGAAAGACAATATTAAGCTTGATACCCTTAAGTACGGTTTGGTCTGCATTAACATCATCCATTGCGGCTTTAAACGCTGGTTTAGCCGCTCTTCCAATGAAAGAATCATAAGTAAAGAGAGCTCCAACATTTACAGAGCTTGGCCTCTGCAATAATTGTGAAGAAGGAGAGGAGTTTCTTGGAAGAACACTTTTACCAGCACATTCCTGTGGAACAACCAACAAGACAGAAACACATAACAACGCAACTCCTATTGTTTTCACCATGGGAACTCCTCTTATCATCACGAAAAGCACTGAGTTTTTCTTCCCCTGGGCTTATGTAACCATTTGATTATTTGTAATGACACCTGGAACATGAATCAATATCAAGATTTTACAAAAAAAGAAAAAAAAGACAAGAACTGGTCCAGAGAATCTAGTGAAAGAAGGCAAACAAACCAAGAAACCAGGAGTTAGATTCTGTAGAGATTGGTGGATACACACTTGTGTCTGTATGAGGCCTTTGGATTCTGTAGAGACAGGTGCTTTTACATGTGAAACTAGAACTGAAAATAAAGAAGTGTAAGAGGGACATCTTAAAGATGGTTTGCAAAAAGGAAAAAGAAGCAAAAAGCGTAATTAATTCAATGGACAGAGAATCATACGGTGATGGCAGTGATATGTCAACTAATTAAAGATTATTCTTCACACAAATCAAATAATTAAACATAAAGTAATTAATAATATCGGTTATATTCCAAGTTGAATAAAATAAGAAAGATCTTAATTCTGCAGAACATGGCAGTGGCCAGTGAGTGGTTGAAGAATGAATGATGTCAAAAGTAAACTTTAAAGATTTTTATTAAACTTAACTAAAAATTTGGTTATGAAAATATTATATTAAAGTTTAAAATACTTGTGTTAAAAAAAAGTTTAGAATACTTGGAAGGAGATTTATTTGAGATCTTTGGCCAAAACTTTAAAGATAAATCCTCAAATTGAAGTACTTCTAAGCTGAGGTATAGTTTCTTGTTGTGAATGAGTATATGTAGAACAAGAATAAAAATAATAATGTAATTGTAATAAAGAAGAAGCAACCTTGGAACAAGTGCTAGCAACAAGCTTGAATAAGAAATCGATATATTATTCTGGAATAGCACTTGAGCATGAAAAAGAGAGACAAAGAAAAGAAGAAGAAGAAGAAGCAGCAACAGTAGAAGAACTGTTTACTCAAAGCTCCACGCAAAGAAAAGAATAATCAAAATATTCTCTATTTTTTATTTTTTTATGATAAAATTGTTTTATAGTATTTCAAATTAATGTTGATCTTTGTTCTGGAGTGGTCAGTGTGGTAGAGGTAGAGGCCAAGGTGTGGGGTATTCATGCCTATTCATACTATTGAAGAATCAAATTGTTGTATTTTTACTTTCCTTCTTCTCCTTGTCAAATTTGATCAGTTCTTTTCTTGTGTTAGGAGGACGTGTTAAACTTAAACCATGTTTCCATATTTATATTAAACAAGTCAGCTAATATAAGTACTTTGCAATTGTTATTAGTTAACCCACATGGCAATAACTTTTTCAATGCAGCCTTGGTCAAACAAGGGTTCTACTCAGTGTACGTCAATTCATTCCACATTTAAAAAACAAGAGATGTTTCCACATAAATAATAAAGTTAGTTATACTATTGGTTTTGAGACCAGAATTTTCATACGTTTAAAAGGTGCATGAAACACATGGATCGAATGTTCTATCTTTATTATATAGTTCATAAAGGAATATTATAAAGTAGAGATGCATTTTTAATTAGTTGAAATTACGAAAAGGCAAATCTTTCAAATAGATTTTTATAGTTTTTGTCACAAAAATAACACTTAAGAAAAAATGATGAAAATAGATTTTTTTATTTTAAAAATTTTAATATTTAATATTTTTATTTAATTATAAACCTCACTTCTAAACCTCAACCTCATAACTCTAAACTTTAAGTTTAGATTAATTAACCCAAAGATTATAAATATATATTTACACTATTTAATAAAGATTATTTTGATCATTTTTAGTGCAATTTTGGAAACAAAATTTTTTTTAGGTCTATTCTGGTCTTTATCTCAAGAATAATGATAGATTTTTTTTTTGATTTTAAAAAGTTTCATATTTTTTTTTAATTTTAAATTTCCTTCCAAAACTCTTTATAATTCTAAACCCTAAATTAGTTAATCCAATGAATATAAATTTAGATTTACGCTCTTTAATAAAATCTATTTTGATTATTTTTCTTTTTAAAAACTATTTTGGTAACAATTTTTTTTTAAGTCTATCTTAAAGTATTTTTCATTATGAAATTTAGTTTGTTATTATGTTTTGGAGTTCTTAAAACCGAACTTTTTCTATTAAGAGATGGAAGAGTATTTGGCCAAAAGAAATCTGAACCAGAACTGTACAATATATAGTTCGATTTTTTCTTTTAGTCAAATTTTCTCAATTTGTTGTTTGGATTGTTCTGAATGGGAGGCCCCTTATCATCTTTATATCTTCCCTGTGTTTATTACTTTATTTGTCTAGCTAGAGGACATCCATGTCTTTATCGTATGTAATAAGATAGACTCAACACAAACCCCACACATGACACATATTTACTGATTTCAATTCATCCAAACTCCACATTGATTGGCTATAAAGTTTATAATTTTTTCATGTTTTCTACTTTGATTCCAGGTTTTTGATTTTTTTTTATACATGGCAAGTCAGTAATGTTGGTGAATCTAGGTAAAGGTATTTACTGTTTTCACGGGTCTTAAAACTACAAACCGAACTCATTTTATCGACCGTTGTACGTAAATTAGTAAAACGCAAAAAGAAAAACATGTTGGGCTTAGCCATTGCAAATGGCCCAAACTAACGATGCTCAGCCAATGGGCCTTGTGATAGCCAGCTAATGGGCCGTAAAAGCAATCGTTTCGGCAAATAAAACGCTAGATAAGTGATTTTGGATAAACATCACACTTCTTCTCTGGAGCAGAGCTCCGTCATCAATCCCAGCAATGGCTTCCTCAGTCGTATCTTCCTTTCATCCCAGGTAATGCCGAGATACTAAAAGTCCTTATGCCTACTATGATTTACTTCATTGCCTTCTTACTTCACAATCTATGCACGATTTGTATGGAAGCTGAAAGTTTATAAGAATGTATCTCTGCCTTAATCTTAAACTATCCTGGTTCCAGTTCAGTTCTTGTCTGGTTTAGATATCTGGTAAAGCTATTACCTTTCTAGAAACGTTTTTGTTTTGTTTTGTCTGAAGAAAGATAGATACTTTTTGGCTTTGCTTAGGTCAGCATTTTTGGGAGATAGACACGTGTTTAAGGTCTCAACAACACCACCATTTTCTCAAGTGGGTTTCTCCAGCAAGACCATTGAGTGCAAGGAGTCAAGAATAGGAAAGCAACCAATCTCTGTACCATCCAATGTAACCATCGCATTAGAAGGTCAAGACTTGAAAGTGAAAGGTCCATTAGGAGAGCTCGCTTTAACTTACCCACGTGAAGTTGAGCTCACCAAAGAAGACTCAGGTTTCTTGAGGGTTAAAAAAACAGTCGAAACTAGAAGAGCCAACCAAATGCACGGCCTTTTCAGGTTACAAAGTTGTCACCTTTAGTATATCAAATGATTACAAAGTCTTGAACTTGTTTGTTGCTAACCCTTTTAGGACGCTTACGGATAACATGGTAGTGGGAGTATCAAAGGGGTTTGAGAAGAAGCTGATACTAGTGGGTGTTGGTTATCGTGCAACGGTGGAAGGGAAAGAGCTGGTTCTGAATCTTGGGTTTTCTCACCCGGTTAAGATGCAGATACCAGAGAGTTTGAAAGTGAAAGTGGAAGAGAACACGAGAATCACGGTGAGTGGGTACGATAAGAGTGAGATTGGGCAGTTTGCTGCAACGGTGAGGAAGTGGAGGCCTCCGGAGCCGTACAAGGGTAAGGGAGTGAAGTATTCTGATGAGATTGTTAGGAGGAAAGAAGGCAAAGCTGGAAAGAAGAAGTGATCTTGTTTTATGCATTTTACTTACTTACCTCTTGTCAGTGTTAAATGTGTGTATTGCTCCAAAATTGTTTAGATAAAATGAAGATGTTTGTTTTTGGATTCTGGTGAATTTTAAAGCTGAATTGTGAAGAGTTAAACTACGGAACGATGCCCAATCGGTTTATTAACATCTCAAATTGAATGACACATTTAACCGGAACCGGAGAACTTAAGTTTAGTTTGGGTTTAGATACTATGAATTATCCCAATGAATCTTAAATCTTTTAAATAGAAAAAAAATTAAACTAAATTTGAAAGGAATCGAATGAGTACTAATTTATATACTTGCACTATATTTAATTTTTAGAATAATTAAATATTTTAAAAATATAATTTATAAAACGAATTATCTGAATATTTTAATATGAAATATTTAAAATTATTTGAATAATTGATAAATTAATAAAGAAAACAGAGAATTTACTATTTTATTTCAAAAATATGAATTATCCAAATATCCGAATTAAACCAGAACATAATTAGATTGAAAATTATTTTGAATATTAATCAACTTATAATTTTGTTATTCGAAAAAAACCAAAATAACTGAATCAATACTAAATTCAATTTTTTGAATACACAAATGGATCACATACTTTTAGAGCCAAAAACCTGAAAACTGAATTGAACCGATATCCGAAATGTTCAAAAATATTAATAAACCAGTGGGAATAAACCGATTAATTCAGAATAACAATCGCTTATAAACCGTTGAGAATAAACCGATTGAGTTTCAGTTAACCGAAGGCAAACAAACTCCTTCTCTGCGTAGCTGCGAAGCTAAACCATGCCACCGATGAAGAGGCTTCGCTTGAGAGAGGCAACAATGTCAGAGCCTAAAACCAAGTACGATCGTCAGCTCAGGTACACACACACCCTTCCCTCGTCCTCCTCCTCAAATCACTCATCGAAAGCTTCTTCTTATGAGAAGAAGTAATCGTTTCGAAAAACCGCAGGATATGGGGTGAGCTAGGTCAAGCTGCTTTGGAAGAAGCGAGCATCTGTTTGCTCAATTGTGGACCTACTGGCTCCGAGGCGTTGAAGAATCTCGTCCTCGGTGGAGTTGGGAGCTTCACCGTCGTTGATGGATCCAAAGTCGAGATTGGTGACCTTGGAAACAATTTCATGGGTATTCAATTTTGGCTATATAGCTCGCCGCTCTTTGGATTGCTTGTGTGTAGCTTATGTGTGTTTTGTTTTGGGCATGTGATAGTTGATGAGAGGAGTGTTGGTCAATCAAAAGCTAAGTCTGTTTGTGCTTTTCTTCAAGAGCTTAATGATGCTGTTAAAGCTACGTTTATTGAGGAGAATCCAGATACTTTGATAACCACGAACACATCTTTCTTCTCTCAGTTCACTCTGGTTATAGCCACTCAGGTACACGATTGAGTTTCTACTTGTCACCCTCTAGTGAAAGTGTTCTGCTTTTTGTACTTCACCAGGTAAAGCGTTAGTCTTTTTTTGTTTGTTTGTTACCTTTTGGGGAACTGCTAGACATGAATCATGATGCCTTCACTGAATATTGCTATATTAGTTCGTTTCTGTGTATCTAATTCTTTTTTCATCCCTTGTGTGTAGCTGGTGGAAGATTCAATGGTGAAGCTTGATAGAATCTGTCGAGAAGCAAACGTCATGTTGGTTTTTGCTCGCTCTTATGGCCTTGCGGGATTTGTTCGTGTCTCTGTTGAGGTAATACCTTTCTTCACCCAATACTTGCTAAGAAAACTAATGGTATGCCGTCAGTACCAGTTGAAAAATAGGCTAAGTTGTATTATCTTGTTTCCTTGTTTATCAGGAACACACCATAATTGACTCAAAGCCTGATCATTTTCTTGATGACCTTCGCTTGAATAATCCATGGCCTGAACTCAAGAGGTAGTCTCAATACATTCTTTTGGCATCCTTTTAACCTTGTGGTTGTAGATGAACGACTGTATGATGTGACATTCTCAATTATTCAGTTTTGTGGAGACAATTGATCTAAATGTATCAGATCCCGTTGCACATAAGCACATACCATACGTTGTCATTCTTGTGAAGATGGCTGATGAATGGACTCAATCCCATAGTGGTAAACTTCCCTCCACCAGGGAAGAGAAAAAAGAGTTCAAGGTCTACTTCTTTTATTGCTACTTTGCAAATTCGTAAACTAGCTTGCTTTCTTCTTCTTCCTTTTTCTAATCTATCTTTATACTTAAAATCTTAGGATTTGCTTAAGTCCAAGATGATATCTATGGATGAGGATAACTACAAAGAAGCTGTTGAAGCCGCTTTCAAAGTTTTTGCTCCTCGTGGAATCAGTAAGTTGATATCTCGTGTGGTGTGGTGGTAACTAACAAAATCTTGATTGTGGGTCAAATCACAGTGTGCCTGGTTTCTGTTCCAGGCTCAGAGATTCAACAAATTTGCAATGATACTTGTGCTGAACCGAGTTCAGATTCCTCAGATTTTTGGGTGATGGTAGCGGCTCTGAAGGTTTGTAACTAGAAAAATTGCTCTGCGAAACTCATACTTTGATGTTCTTTTATGACTTGCAAGCACTTGGGGTTGATAAATAGTTCGGACTTCTACCTGATTGAATCTTTCCTTTCTTTTCCTTCACTGCTACTCATGTTGATTTGTTACTCATACATCACCACCTGTAGGAGTTTATCTCAAACGAAGGTGATGGAGAGGCACCCCTTGAAGGTTCCATACCTGATATGACATCTTCAACAGAGTTAGTGAAACAGCCTCGATAGCACTGAATTTCATCGGCAGTCTATTTTTCAGATTGCTAATGTAGCTGCATTGTTGCTTTTTTTACAGACACTACATCAATCTGCAGAAAATCTATCAAGCGAAAGCTGAGGCTGATTTTGTTGTCATGGAGAAACGAGTTAAAAACATTTTAAAGAAAATCGGTCGAGATCCGAGCAGCATATCAAAACCAACAATCAAGAGCTTCTGTAAGAATGCAAGAAAACTTAAAGTGAGAATACTCAACTTGCTAACAAACTTAATATGTATTCTAATGCCGATGGTGTACCTATTACTTGTTTACTTTTGCTGTTGAAGGCAGCAATCTTATAAACATAGCTGCCATATGTGCTTTGCAGGTATGCAGATACCGTATGGTAGAGGACGAGTTCAGCAATCCTTCTGTAACCGAAATTCAAAAGTGTTTAGCCGACGAGGATTACAGGTGCCAGTGCTTTCACAGAGTCTGTCCTTTGCATATGAACACAAAAGCATCTAGTGTTTTGAAATATGACCTTTCTACAGAACGATTGCTCTTTTGCTAGTCGTCTCATGAAACATATTATAAGATGCTGTGATTACGTTTTGTAAAACTGCTATTTATTTAGTCATCTTAGGCTTACACAGCAGCAAAATAGACTACGGTTTTAATCCAAATCTTTTCTAAGGTTACATGTCGAAGCCATTTGGTAGCTCTTATGCTAATATTGTTTATTGTTGCAGTGGTGCAATGGGATTTTATGTTCTTCTTAGAGCTGTGGACAGATTCACTGCCAACTATAGCAAGTTTCCTGGCCAGTTTGATGAGTAAGAAACTCATTATGCAACGATCCAAATCATATTTCTGAACGAGTGGTCCTTGTTTGGCTATCATTAAAATGCAATATATTTTTCTATAGAGGAATGGATGAGGACATTTCTCGGTTAAAAGCTACAGCCTCGAGTCTTCTTGCCGACTTGGGCTGTAACGGCTCAGTACTGCCTGATGACCTTATCAATGAGATGTGTCGCTTTGGTGCCTCAGAGCTTCATGTGGTTGCTGCCTTTATTGGAGGAATCGCATCTCAAGAAGTCATCAAGGTTCATACTTCCTTCTTATTGCTCTTAACTTAATCGTTACATGCACACTAGCTTTAAGAGATACTTGAACTTGATGTGTGTTTGTGGGTCTCTTTCTCTGTGTTGCAGCTTGTCACAAAACAGTTTGTTCCGATGTTGGGGACGTACATCTTCAACGGCATTGATCACAAGTCTCAGTTATTGACACTGTAGAAGATCTTCACTTATTGGCTTGAAGCAGAAAGAAGAGCTTTATTATATCTTTTTAGATACAAACTGTTAAGAAGAGAGTGGGTAATGTTGTTTTAAACTAATTGGTATGGTTCTTTTTGTTATTTAATCTTGGATTTATAATGCCTCAAGCTTATCCGGTTTAGGTTCTCTCTTTTCCCATGAATGTATACAATTTGTATACATGATTAATTGGAAGTGAATATTGACTGGTGGCTTTAGTTGGGGAAATAATAAACATTAAATATGCATAGTAAGATTTAGACAATGTACACCTTACAAATGCATGTGAGCTATATTTAATTTGTCTCTAGATTTTACCGTTGACTTTGTCGGCATCGTGGACTCTCACTAATACTAAATTGAACTTTCCCATGACCATATATAAGCCATCATTTGGTGTAATATTCCTATTACCCATGGTAAATGTGAGTGAAAACAAAGGAAAAATTGTAAGAAATAAATAAATTAACAAAAGTAAGAAACCATAACATTTAAGTAGCAAGAGTTATTAACTACCACATCAGAAATATTCCAAAAAAAAAATAGTTCTGGTTTTATACTATTTGTTTTTATTTATGGTGTAATATATATAGCATTAGCACTTCTCGGATGTTAGGGTCAACTGTCAAGTGTCAAATAGTGATGATTTGAATGTCAACAAGTTTTGGATAATAAAGAAAAGTAAATAATGAGCAAAATTATTGGGCCATCTTTAACTTGGATCTCTTAATATGGGTTTCTTAATATTTTTGATCTTTTTTTTTTTACATTTTTCCGGATAAAAGATGTCTCTTCTATCTCTTCTATCTCTTATTTAAGAGACGGTTCTTAAGTTTTCTTAGTTAAAATTAAAAAACGGTCTCTTAAGAAAATAAGAACCCCTTGTTAAGAGACATGCATTAATCATCTTCTTAGAGTCTGAAATAAGTAAGTGTAGGTCTACTTTGACTATAGAGGAAATAATTTTCATTAAATGTTTCCCGCCAATGGCCCAACGGCCCCAAACGCGTAGAACGTAACATGCATGGGGATCCATATTAATGGCTTCTTCATCCCACTTGCTTATTAATGTTTACCACTCTTAAGATTCATCTATATACTATAAAAGGCAATGTTTAGTTCCAGTAGCTGAGACACTACAGGAGAAAAAAGAAAGAGAAGAGACATTACAGTTTCTTTTTTCTCTTGAGATGGAACTTAAGAGTGTTACATGTTTGATTCTTTCTTTAGTTTTGCTTCACTTGAGTGTGGAATGTGTTCTTGGGGATGGGTCTGTGGTGGGTCCTGCGAGGTATAGGGACGATGATTGTAGGTGGGGCCGGAGGTGTGGTGGACGTGGCCGGTTTGGACGCGGTGGCGGTGGAGGTTTCGGAGGAGGTGGTGGTATGGGGGGTGGTGGCGGTATCGGGGGTGGTGCAGGACACGGTGGAGGTTTTGGAGGTGGAGTTGGGGGCGGAGCGGGAGGAGGAATTGGTGGTGGAGGTGGAGCTGGTGGCGGTGGAGGAGGAGGTATTGGTGGAGGCTCAGGTCATGGCGGAGGATTTGGAGCGGGAGGAGGAGTTGGTGGAGGAGCTGGTGGGGGGATTGGTGGTGGAGGTGGAGGTGGAGCTGGTGGCGGTGGTGGTGTTGGAGGTGGTTCCGGCCATGGTGGAGGGTTTGGAGCTGGAGGAGGAGTTGGTGGCGGAGCCGGTGGTGGATTAGGTGGTGGAGGTGGAGCTGGTGGCGGTGGAGGAGGAGGTGTTGGAGGTGGTTCCGGCCATGGTGGGGGATTTGGAGCAGGAGGAGGAGTTGGTGGTGGAGCTGGAGGAGGAATCGGGGGTGGAGGTGGAGCTGGTGGCGGTGGAGGCGGAGGTATTGGCGGTGGTTCCGGTCACGGCGGTGGATTTGGAGCAGGTGGTGGGGTTGGTGGAGGAGCAGGTGGAGGAGTTGGTGGTGGTGGAGGAGCTGGCGGGGGTGGAGGTGGTGGTGTTGGCGGAGGATCCGGCCATGGTGGTGGATTTGGAGCGGGAGGTGGAGTCGGTGGTGGTGGAGGAGTTGGTGGTGGAGGTGGTGGTGGCGGAGGAGGAGGTGGAGGTGGTGGTGCTGGTGGTGGATCCGGTCATGGTGGTGGTTTTGGAGCTGGAGGGGGAGTTGGTGGTGGAGCGGGAGGGGGTGTTGGGGGAGGCGGTGGACTAGGTGGTGGTGGAGGAGGTGGTGTGGGCGGTGGATATGGTGGTGGAGGAGGTCATGGGATAGGACATGGTGGAGGAGGAGGCTTTGGGATTGGAATAGGAATTGGCGTTGGGGTTGGTGGAGGCTCCGGTCAAGGTTCTGGGAGCGGAAGCGGTAGTGGAGGTGGCAGGAACCGTTAATCAGAGCTCTTATTAACACACTCGCGTTTTAGTGTACTCAGATAGTACAACTACTACGACGTACTTGTGATTCTACTTTTGTCATGCATAAAAACAAAACAAATGTATGCTACATCATTTTTCATTTCAAGATGTGTGTTTCTTCTATTTTTGTGTAAGAATGTTTTGGAAAAAAAACAATAACAATTATTGAATATGGATATATCCTTTTCGTTTTAGCATTTTTGGCCTTAATACTGCACGTATATTCACTTTTCTAATCGGAACATCATTTTTGGCCTAGTTTCTAAACGGAACAAATCAAACATTTTTTCTACAGTTTATTTATCTGTGAAGTAATATACGACTTCACAATGAATTAACTCGTTTTGCATACACATAGGCCCATCTACTTCAATTTTGAGGTCCTATCGTCAGATTTATATCCACCAAGGAATTTAACTTTTATAGTCACACACATGGCTACCAATATTTAGAAAAGTTACTGCGGGCATTCCGATTTTGGTCGAGATCAACATGTCTTAACGTTCACAATGTTATCACATGTAAACTTCATTTCCTTATAAAGCATGCATGAAATCACTCTTTTGTTGTTTAAACTATATTTGGGTTCACATCTATGACCCGTTACGTTGTTGTCCTCAGTGATATTTAGAAACCAAATCCTGAATCCAAGCCACGGGGTGGTGGTACTCAAGATAATATATTTTAGTTATGTTTTTGGCCTTTTGATATATCTTTGTCATCGTGCTTCAACCGATTGTGTCTAGAGCCGGTCCTATCAATCTAAAGGCTGCAAGCCAAAATAAAAAATATGGTCGAAATTTAGAGGGTGAAATTCGAACTCACGATAAGAATTTGTGGCTAAAGCTAAGTAGAGCACTAGCCCAACACAACCTTTTGTAAAATATGTAGTCGATATTTTAGTTATTTTAAAGGCGGCTGAAAGCCCATGCTTCCTTTATTTTGGACCAGGGTTGCCTCTGATTGTGTCTTTCTTCTTACATTCCAATACTTAGAGACCAACACTCACACATGAAATAACACCTCATGGTTACTTCCAACAGTAAAAAAACATAAACCAAATCAAATGCCAAATCTTTCATCGTTTGAAAGGAGGAGGCCACTTGGAGCAAGGAACAACGTGTGGAACATTTTTTCATCTGTTACATCGGCAAGTATGAAAACAAACATATTTAATTCACAATATAACTATCACGAACATTTCAATATTTGACATGATGAGATGTTGTGAAATTTTGAATTCAACATAAGATATATTAGACTATAAATATACTACGCCACTAGACCACGGTCGTTTTCACAAGTAAAAGTGATTTAAAATCGTAGGTAGGTTATATTTTATAAGTGATAATCATTACTTTGAATTAGTCTCTGAAGAAAAAGAAGGCAGTTTTTTTCTTCGGTCTCATTTCTAAAAAGGTCAATAGAAAAATTAAACTTTATAAGTTATTGTGTCTATTTCTATTAATCTTGATTATGATATTTACACAAAATCATGTCGCTATTCAAAGCTTCATCATTCTACAAACGAACACTTTTCTCCTTAAAGCTACAATATACTCACGCGTAAGTAGCTAACTATGTTATTTTTAAAGAAAAGTTTTACGTTTCACATGTGAAAATTAATGAGAAAATCAATAGGGATCAACTATGTTTGTGGCATTTCCACATTTATGGCCACGTACTGGTGATATTTTTTTTTCCTTTTGAGTTGAATTTCAAATGGTTGCATCTATAATCAATTCTCACTTTTAAAACCGGCCATTTTTAGGTGGGAAGTGGGGTTCATCGTTCACCATTGTATTTATCATTTCCTCTCCATTACAAATTACTGACAGTTCCACAAGTATTTGTCCTCTTAAAATAAAAATAACAATATTGTAGAATATTAAAATCCGTTCATATAGATCAATGTACACTACTTCCACATATGCATATTGTTTGTTTATCCGGATCGGATATACATATCGATTATCTAAGTTTAAAATGTATGTACAACTGTAAATATTGATGTATAACCCAATCTAATATAAAATTTTGTTTTTTTGTTCTAGTTTAATAAAGCTAAAATATACTAATTAACATTCTATCTTTGGTTATAAACTATAGTTATAAGAAAGACGTTAACATAGCAATAATATGGTATATCAGTTTGTAGTAATGTTGTGTTACCATTGTAGACTTTGCTATGGTAGAATGCTTGTGAGAAAAAGTAGTAAAATGAATGTTGTGGGTAAAATAAAGAAAATTTAGTCTTCTCTATGTTTCACAAAAATATATTTTTAGTGTTTTCATACATATTAAAAAATATATTAAATCACTATAATAAATATATCGTTTATGTATTTTTTATTTTTCAATAGTTTTAGCCAATAGTAATTCAAGAATATTATTTTTCCTGACATTTATAATATTTTCATAAAAAGCAAAAAAAAAATATTTTTGTGATTTTTAAAAACACATCTGTCTTAGTGAAACGGAGATTGTAGTTCGCAGTAAATATCACTTATACAAATTAATGTTGACAAAAGAAGAAACTTTATGAAGTGGACCATATATGTTCTACACACCAATTCCCTAAATAAAAGGCAAATATTGTAAGCTCTTAACAACACATATGGAAGTTTGTGCATCACAGCTTCTTGTTTCTCATAATCATACCCTCTCTATCTCTCTCTCACAACAAGAAAAAAAAGTTAAAATATGAATCCGGGTCGTCTTCTTTGTTTCATTGGTTTTATCTTCCTCGTTGTCTCATCTAAAGCTTCAAGAACTAATGTTGAAAGACGCTTCTCTTCTCAACCTTTGTCTAACCAAGAAAGAGGGTTTCTCCCTTCTCAACCCACCTTGCCGGTCGTCGGCGCCGGAAATTTTTTACCGGAGAAACGGAAGGTGAAGACGGGATCAAATCCTTTGCACAACAAGCGATGAGGAAAAGTCTGATAATTAGTTTCTCTAAACACTTTTATATCTCTCTCTCTCTTTGTTTTCTTAACCACATAGATATATACCACATGTGTATATCTACTACACATACTTTAATGTAGGGTTTATACAATCTTTTGGCTATTCTCTTCTCAATACTTAGATGTTTATAAGATGATAGAGCGTGAGTCAATCAATATTTTACATCCAGCTTTGGCTCATCGTATACATTTTCAGTTGAAGAACCCATGTAGTGACTTTAATTAGAAAGAAATTAATTAAAACGTAATGGTCAGTACCAAAAACGTGATTATTCGATTCTCTTATGAAGTTTCGTGTTGTTGACGTAAATAATTAATTATTCAACTTTTGACATGGGACGACGCCGTTGCGTTTGCGCTAAGGCGTTAGTGCAGCTGAGATAATGGTTAAAGAGATGTAGAAGAAGTGGTTTCAAGCTGATGTTTTA